>JAGDQP010027251.1:0-12438 GCA_022664845.1 Lepisma saccharinum
CTGGAAAGGATTAAGTAAGTAACTTTTTCAAGATTTGCAAGGTATTTGTGTGTGCTTGTAGTACTTTGTAATAACGTTGTACCAAAAGTTTTCATTCCCACTTGTTGGGTTCTATTACTTGTTGTTCTAAGTAACCATCACATCATAAATAATACATTATGATCTTCCATAAAGGTTCCCACTGACCTGGGAAACTTAAAATGTCAGGGAATTTAGCTTAGAATTTAAAAGCTCTGGAAATGTCAGGGAATTTCATGAAAAACTTCAAAAACGTGGAAAGGTAAGGGAATGTTAAATATAGATTTTTTTTTTTACTTCTCTGAAGGTAGTGTTGGCCCATTCCACGTCAATTATGTAAATAACTGTTGCCTCACCATTTTTGATTTTAATAAATTGGACAGGATTTTCCGTCACCCTTCTAAGTGAAACTCAAGTTTTCAAGTTAAAAAAAAAAAAAGTTGGGGAGGGGGCATATATGTATATGTCATATTTCGCCGTTTCAGGGTACTTTAAAATTGAACATCACTGTTTTTCTATTTCAACTTGAGAACTCACCATATTGTAGTAGATTAGTTTTATGATTGATTATGTGTTTGAAATTTTATGGGTGTTGAAAAATGGGCAAAATATTTTTTTTTTTGTAAAGTTTGGGGATCAAAAATTTAGTGAAGAGCTGCGAGTAACAATGATTTTTATTCCTATATTTATTTCCTATGCGCACGTTGTGTGGTAAAATAAATCAGCATGTAACTTGTTCAGTATTAAAAGTCATCCCGAAAATCGAACGTTTTGAAACAGATAGCATTTTGGAGGAAAGAAAAGTGTGTCTGGGAGACCAAGTTAAAAAATGCACAAAACGTTGTAGAATGTAGCTCTCTACGTGTTCTTTTAAGAAAGAAAGAGAATTGTTTGTTTTGTTACTCCAAGTGGTTGAGTGACAAAGATAAGAGGCTTCCCCCGTATCGGGAAGGGCGTAAGCCATAGTGCTGCTGTCGCCCATAAAATTCATTTTGTCTTATCTTATCCAAGTGGTTGAAAAGTTATAGAGCTTCGATCATTGTGAAAATTTAATCAAGGTTTGGATCATTTGATACCAGTTATACAAGTTGCCTTAAGAAAGACCAGTTTATAAGCTTTGCAAACGCGCTATGGTGAGCTCTCTAGCTCATATAGGAAAACAATGTGTTAAATTCTAAATATCCTGAAACGACGATTATTTTCATCTTTGCAACGTATAATTGCCTATATATTTTTTTTAATAAGTACAAATCTGGAAATCTGAGAGGTTTTACTCAGAAAGAGTGATGGAAAACCCTGTCAAGTTTAATCAAAATCAGACATGGCGAGGAAAGAAACAAACATATTTCACATGGAATGACCCTGTTCTGAACCTTGACTTTGCAACAGGAGCTGATGGTTTTAAATTTGCACTTTATTTTATATTATTTATTTAGAACAGGGGTTACACTGACAAAATCCATGAAATTGTTGACTTCAGTTTAAGTTTTTGAAAATCATACGGTCATTACGACCTAGCGGATAACAGTTCAAGCACTTTGCGGAACATTACAGTAGGGGAGAAAAGTTTAGAATACTTCACTAAAATACGACCCTTGATCTTTTCTTTTATCACTGCTTTTTAAGGGAAAGGAATGATTTGCTGAATTCAGCTTCGGTAAAAGTAGAATTGTTTCATTGCTGCTGGAAGTTCCTTTATAGACATTCAATGTGCATCACTCATGTTTGATTATGTGTTCTCCGCAAAAGCATGGAATATTTTCATTCAAAACATCCGGAGTAGTTCTAGACTCCATGTTCTAAGGTGTACAATCTTAGTATTTGCATCTATTCGTAAGTATATATCTTTATGTAGGTTCTCATTCCTTAGTTGAACTGCATTCATATGTGTGAGAATACTACAAGTCTTTGATTAAGATCTGACATGTACTAATGTTCTTAAACCTTGCCTTGACGTAGGTGCCAGTACATATTTTTGAATTTATCTTTATAAACATTCAGTTAGCAACTCTGGTATTAGTTTCATACCCATAGCCTGTATAGAGCAATAACTAAAGTACAGTCCAAAGTACTTACTATATACAATCAAATAAATGAAATCAACTCATATAGATAACGAGAACTGAAACTTTTTATTTAGATAGAACAACATCATATCGTAGACCAAATCCATTCCATAATCTGTGATTTCATATTCTTATAACCAGTTGTTTACCTTAACAACAGAATGTAACTCTGTGTTATAAATAAAACTCATATAATATCCATTCAGAAGCAGGTTTCCTCAACTAACCTGCATTATTCCAGTCTTGAAATATATTCCAATGGTGACATTACAGAATTTCATAAGTTGCTTGAAAACTAAATTGGATTTCCGATGCAGTCAAAATCTTGAATTTTTAAGTAAATAAATAAATAAATAATGATAATAATAATAAAAAAATAATCCTATTGAGACAATAATTAATCAGATGAAGATGAACTTGATACATAAGTGATTTGAAGCAATCTGTGTTTCTTCATGTAGGCAGAAAATGGTACATTGTTCTATTACGTAGTTAAAGGAAAATAAAAAGAAAAGCATGAAGCATTAGTAGAAGTTTTCCAATAGTACTGTGATTGATCATAATGTATTTAATGTAGGAAGGAGTACTGCGCATAAGGGCCGTTTTCTGCCCCTCAACCGATTTCAGTGGAATTTTGCACGTAATATGTAGACAATATGAGAGTTCCAATAATTCAAATCCTATACCTATACCACTTCCGATTATGGAAATCGCGTCCAAAATGACCACTTCCGGATTCTAATTTTTATAGTGTTGTTCAAAATAAATTCTAATATCTCCAGAATGGCTTAAGCTATCAAATGGAAATTTCGTACATAAAGTACTAATATAATGAGCATGTTATAGTGTAAACCAAAAGACTATAACTTTAACCATTTGGAAGATAAAAATTAGTTTTCTTATGTAAACATTCAATTTTCGTTATGAAAATTGATTTTTTCTCAGGAAACTCTGTGTTGTTTAACCATCACCTCCCACTAGTTACAAAACGATACTTCGCTCAAATAATCTTATGTAATGTAGAAGAACATATTTAAACATAATTTTGTAACTGATGGGGGCTGATGGTTAAAAGGAACATTTTAAACTCCCAAAAAATGGGTACTTCCCGATTCTAATTTTTATAGTAGTATTTCAAATAAATTCAGATATCTCCAGAATGGCTTAAGCTATTGAACATTGTGGATGATTTCTGTTTACTCTATCATACATAAATGTTTGTACTACTAAGTAATCATTAATCAAAGATCCTTAAAATAATCTGATAATCTTTTCAACTCATTTCTTTAGAAATAATGTGTCAAATAGTGTCAAGTTTCGAATAAATTAAAAAATAAAGTTGCATGATCTAGTTGGTATGATTTTTCTGAACTGTGTGAACGCTTCTTGTTATGTACTACGGCAGAATATTTTCGGTATTCTTGAACGTTATTTGTCTGTTTCTCACCTGCTTGCAGGAGTTATTTTCTACCAAGGCGTTGCGCGTTTTGTTCTCACTGTTAAACAGTGCATGTGTAGTTCATCAGTTTTTCTTTCTTTCGTACGATGTAGCTTGCTTTGGATTTAGATTTCTTTCATTGATCATTAAACAGACCGTCGGCCGGGTGGCCGTGCGGTCTGCGGCGGTAACCCAACGGCTTGAGGGTCCCGGGTTCGAGTCCCGGCATGGGTGTGGATTTTAATAACTAAGTTGCGAATCGTGACGGACTGAAGTCCAAAGTTACCAGACTGGCCCATTTAAAAATAAAGTTTACCAAAATTTTTTAGACGTCCGCCCTCGTAAATGTAATAGTTGTGTAGACTAATCTAAGCTCTTTGGTAACAAGCTGTTACTGTCTCGGGGATTTTTAACAGAGGGTAGTACAATGAAATCCGTAATTTATTTGTGGTGCAGATGTGTTCATATAACCACCTAAGAGACACTCACGTAGTCTGTATTTTTAATAGGTGTTTACTTATACTAAATTGGTTTCAAAGCACTGTATTGGTACTGACAGGTTTTATTTTCGTCACATTGTACCCAAGTTTAAACTCATAAGAATAGTTTAAGATTTTGTACTTGGTGAGATGTATTTTTTCCATTATAAGTAATGTTAATGCTTCGTGTTGTGTTGTGCGTAACTGGCGCGACACTTGAATTCATCAAGGTCATTGGTACCCTTTGAGATTATTAACAGACACGTAGTGTGCAATTTCTTAATATTTAAGGTGAAACAAAGTTTAAGACAGCCAAGAGGAGTATTGAATTACAATCTTGTTACTTTTACAATGTATACAAACTTTTGTTTTCCTTCTCGTTGGTATTTTGATTTGATTTTATTCATTGTGTTACTGCTGACTTCTTCATCAACTGAATAAGATTTCTCAATGTTAAGAACGTATGTAGTTGGTGAAATTGGACTAAATTTTTGATATAATTACGTAGAAGTAGATTTTCCCAGCATTACTTAACTATGATATGAAAATATTTATGTAAAGCATTGTTAACAGCATAGTTTTGAAATTGTAAATTGGTCAGAAGTAACTGTTAACTGCAGTTAGAGCCAATGCAATTTCGGAAAGTCTGAGAGCGCGGTATGCACAGCTTGGTTGCGAATCTACTTCTATCATGTGACAGTACAACAACATAGCGTGGTGTGAGTAGCAGACGGTTTCAGGCATTCGCCCACTTGCGAAACAACAAAGTCGGGCGGGGAGCAGAGGAACGTGCTGTGAGGAGCCGTAGAGGATAATTTTTAGCCACCGCGCCGGATGATGTTAGCCTTCACAGCAGATGACATTGAATGACTAGAGCGCACATTCTTGCGCGTATCTTTCTCCTCCCTCGGTTTCCCCCTCGAACATAGGCTCGCTAACTTCTAGCAGCCGGAACCAGAGACTTTACGAAAATACGTTGGCTCTATCAGTCGTTTGTATTTATAGATCACGCAGTTATTACTTCATTTTTGCTTTATATCTTGCAATATAAGCCGTAGGTTCGCAGCGAAAGAACAAACACTCCGTGATTCATTGAAAGATTTCAGATGATTTTCTATTAGTTATATAATCTTGTTAATACATCCTTCAAAGTACAATTTATAGTTGTAACAAGTAAGATGTATTTCACTTTCAGACTTACAGACGTGAAATCTTTAAAGAGGAAAAAACGTGGCAAAGATGATGCTGAGGATGAAAATGGTGATGATGAGAGTGAAAATGGTGATGATGAGAGTGAAGATGATGCCGAAGAGAAGAAGTCTGATAATCCCAAATCTTCCAAAACAGAGAAGTCCAAGAAGGAAGACAAAAAGGATAAAAATAGTGAAAAAGGCTTACTGGAATTTTATAATGAGGGCTCTGATAGTGAGTTTCTTAATTTTTAATACCAAATTTTGTAATGCATGGATGATACTCACTTTCGATAATGGGAGAAGAGACGTTTTACCTTTTCAAACGGGTAAAAGTGAGTGGAAAATACGAACTGTGCTCAAAATAGAAGTTACGTATTTTTTTACTTTAGAGTTGAATGAAGTAATGTTCTTTAGTATAGTATAACATAGATTCTTGTGGTTTCAGAATGATCCCATTTATTCAGTGTTTCACTTAGGTTTTTATTGTGTTCGATTTTTTTTTAAACTTGCATCACGCTATAATAGAAAACAACCTTCGTAATTGTATCTATGGACTTGGGATTACGTGGAGAATTTTCTTAACTTTTTTATTTTTGACTTTTTGCTTTGGTGTGACAGTCAGCTTCAGTCCATCATCCCGCCTCCCCCTTGTTTCGGTGTGAATACTTTTGAAACGCAGAAAGTAACATTTATCTCTAAACGTCATATATGAGAGTTGGAGAAACAGCAGCATAAATTATCGAACGGGGTGATGTGAGCTTACTGCAGACAGTGATTTGTCAGGATGGAAGTCCAGTCAAGAAATAAGTGAGGAAATGGAAATAAGAGGAGTTGATGGGAGAAGTTCTTAAAGCTTGAGATCGAAGGAGTGAACAGATAGATGATAATATATACGACAAGTTTCAAAGAGAAGAGTATGATGCATGGAACAAAGAATAGCGGAAAGAGAACCAAAGAAAGTAAATTTAAATACGTATTAAAAATGTTCAGATAGGTTTCAAAAATGTTCAAATTAAAAAAGGTCAGAGTCGAGGATCAAATTGTTTTCGAATTTATATTGAGATTTTAGCATATTGCAGAGATCTTAGTTGGAAATAGTATTAATTCGTGATTCCCTGGATTCAGATAACCAGACCAGTGTGTAATCGTAGAGAGCGCATTGCAAGATGCAGGTGTAAACCTGAGAACATCGCAGATACAGTTTTGACAGCAGCTAGGCCTCCACTGTAAAAACTTTTAGTGAAACTGCAACTTTCGTTAAGGGAGGAACATATCCAACCAACTCTTGTGCATAAAGCGTCGTTGGAAAGTGTGCAATTATTATTTGAAATCAGTAAGTGAAATCAAAAGTAGGGAGACAAGGTCAAGTTTTTTAGGTGTAAAGTTTGGAGAGTAAGGGGTAAAATATGTGTTCCGTTACTAAAGGCTTCGTGCCAGGCGTCTGATGCTAAGAAATGTAGATACTTTATATAAGTGCATAACTAAATGTGACCTACTTTGAAAAAAAGTTTGTTTATTTTAGGAACAGTTATTGAGTCCTACAAGAAAGTGTTAATGAATGAGAATGGGGAGTTTTGCGCAACTATTAGATCTTTGAAATTTTTGTGTTAAAGGAATTTCTCAATTAGATGTGTCAGATGTAGATCCAAAGCATTGCATTTTTAATGATATTTGTCCAGATGGACAGATTTCGCTTGTACGTATTCAGAAGTGTCATTGATCGATACGTGGTTTCGTTGGTTGCCTTGTAATCAAGGGATCCTGGATTCGATTCCCGGTAGGAACACAATAAACTCAGAGTTTACTTAAAATTAGATTAAAACGAAATAAAAGTAGGTGCCCTGGGACGACATTATCATCATTCAACAGAAGACAAACATTCAAACAAACCAGAAATTTTCGGGCCATAAACCAATCTTTGGGCAGAACACTCATTCTTCATCACTTCAAACACTGTTAGGACATCCAGTTTTATTTCGTTAAGCATTATTTCTTAAGGTGGGTGATTGCAGTCAGATATACTTGTGTAATGGAGAATGTAAACGCAATTCTCTTAACATAGTCTTGTTAGTTCTTTCCTCTGTTCGTAATTAGATATTCAGATTAACCATAAGACCGTTAAAGTAGTCTAGAATAAGCTGAACTTCGAGTTTTTGCAAATACGCTAGACTTCGTTCTCCACGCAGTATACTGCAGCATTTCATGATGATTATTTTTTTCTCTCTAGACGTCAAGCGTTCCTTTAGATTCTATTCGTAAGGATTTGGAGGCCAGCAACACTATAAATGAGTGAAACTATTGTGGAGAATGTAAACCGCAATCGCAGAACTTTTTTTTTTATGTTGCGTCGTTTTGGGGACGAACAAAAATATCTGTAGAATATCTATTGAAAAAAACAAACCAAAAAAAAATCTGAAGAATAAAGGTTTGGAGGAGACGAAATCGAGACCAGCTGATGACCTTAAAAGGATGACTGACAATCCGATGCCTTTTTCATTATTTATTAATACTCAAAAGAAAGTTTAGGTCGTAAGGAAATTGAAATGCTTGATGTATGCTGGCAAATTTATATTGAGAATCAGATTCAGCTGAGATGCCGAACGCGTTCAGTTTTTGGATCAGTTATGGTCACCAAGTGGTTATTACCATTGTGACTTCACATTATGTAAAGTCCATTCACTGAAAACTTGAAGACCGGAAATTTATAAAGAGAATGTAATGCTATATTTAAACGGATATCTTTTCGAGGAGATAACGAACTAGTTTCTTCGGAATTGACAATTGAAGAAGAAGAAGAAGAAGAAGAAAGTGGAGGCGCTTGTCAAGGTAGAAAGCGTGTTCTCATTATCAATAACAAGGAAGGGTTGCGAGAACATGATTTAACCCATTGACACCTGTCAGCTTTCTTATCTCAAGTCCTCATCTGATCTCATCGTCTCAGTTCTTATCTACCTCATTTGAGTGAATGAACTCTTCAACTGTTTGAGAATTCTAAGAATACATAGAATACTAGAGTTCAAAGAAGCGGATGACGAGAAGAAAGTTTCTGGCTCATGTCACGAAAGTTGAATTGTGGCCAGGCTGCGTTTTGAATCGTAGAACTTGAATTTTACGTAATGTTATATATCATAGTTCCTTTTATATCTATATTTGTGTATTACGAATGTGAAAGTTTCTTAGGTATGTTACTAACTTTTATCTTTTCGTATTCCTCTGATAGCTATTTAAGAAAATAGTGTACTTTCACACATTAACTTGTTTGCATTTAATAGTTTCAAGTTACCAGTTATGCTGTTTGTAGGTACCAGTTCAGATTCGGACATTGAAAAATTAATGAGTTTTAGTGATAAGCTAAAATCAAGACAGAAGAGTCTCCAAGAAATGATGACTGGAAAGAATGAAAGCGCCAAGCGAATGCTACTGGAAAGCTCTGATGATTCTTCAGGTACGTTCTGTGTGGAGATTACTTTTCTTTTGGTGATGGTTTTGTGGTGAATTCTTAACTGATAATCGAGAGAAGATTTCTGTTCTAGTATGCTGCTACTTCTAAACTTAACATTAATCATATACAAGGTAAGAAGTGAATTTGTGTGGAGTTTTACTCGACAAGAAGTATATCATTTGGAAATATATATATTTATATATAGAAGTATATTTTTGTGTGTGCTCAATATTGGAAAACGAAGTGATCTTCGAAATTTAATTGTTCTTTTATCAATTGTTGAAGCATGTGTGATCAACTATTTTCAACTTAAATCGAATTGAAGTTCAGAGTGAAAGATTTTCCTTGTCGAAGGTTTAGTACGTTTCAACGTATTCTTGTCTGCATAATTGAGAAAAATATTCATTAAGTGAATGAAACCTTTCGAACGAACGGACAGAATTAACTCGTTAGGAATAAGAGTTCATGGGAGAACTATGATTTTGTTTTTACAATTTATAGTAGTTTTGATAATTCGTTCGAGAACACGTAAAATATTTTGAAATAATTAATAAAATAAGCTATTTGCATATTATTGTAGAGCGTAACTGTGGAAGAGTTGAATTATACTCACATCGTATTTTTTGGTAGTGTATATATTTAAATGTATGTAGATTTTGAAACTTACGTCTCAGATTCATTGTATTTGTTCTATTATGACATAATTGTCATTGTCAAAGTTTTACATTGTAAAACTTTCCTGGTTATATATTTTTTAAAGATGATTTATTTTATGTCTAAAAAGTTATGTCTATAACAATTTACATTAATTTCTATCTGGCGAGGAGAAGAGATGAGATCATTGGTCAGAGGTCAAGTTGATGTTAGGCCTGAATGATGTCACGGTTACCATCGGCAGACGTTTTGTCAATTTGTTGGATTTCATTGAGATTAGTGCTAGGTTTATTCCTTTCCTTTTCTTTATATTGCACTTCTAATGTCTTCTGTTTGAACAATATATTTGTGTAAATCTGATATAATTTTTTGTATATTGCCGCACCTTCTGTATTTAGTGAAAGTCCTTGAAAAAGATTATTATTAATTATTATTAATAATGTTCTTTATTCTGTATTTTCAAGTTTCTCTGATCAGTGATTTTTTTCAGTATTCTTTCTTTCGATTTACGGTTAATTTATAAATAGTATATAGAGGAAAGTGACCGAAGTCTGACTCAAATGGTTTTTGATCAATAACTGTTAAAACGCATGTTAAAATTGATGTGAATGTCTCAAAACGTTCTATAATAGTAGATTTGAAGCTCCCATAGTCAAAATCGATTCACTTATTATTCGGTTTTGTATTATTTTTAGTTTTTAAAATAGTCAAAAGTAATATATTTAGAAAAGGTCTCCGAAGTCAGACCCCTTACAAGTAGGTGTTTTGGCAAGAATAAATGGTAAAAGGAAGAAAATACGGAATATTGGATTATTATTTGAACAGAAGTGTAGTTCACGTTTGAAACAAGTAAGGAACTCTCATTTTTCGCTAATACACCGCATACTCGAGCCAGTACTCACGGGCATACAAAGTTGTCAAAAGCTGCATCGTTTATGGTTGCAGTAATCACATACATATTCATCCTTTTACGTACCTGAAGAATCAACGTGTGCCCAGTCATTGCACACCACGGCAATCCGATGATTATTTCTGTTATCGATGCTTTCACCACTTAATGATAATTTGCTTTTAGAGATGGACCACTTTTGTGGGGTCCGACTTAGGGCAAAAGAGACTGCAAATGTTTTTAACCAACGTCCGAATACCTCAAATAAACAAACAGAAAAGCTGCAGAATGTTACATGTACTCTATAGCTATCTACGACTATGGATTTGGAAAATTACCTGTGTGGAGATGAGGCGACAGGTGACAATGATGCACAGTAACAATTGTCGTAAAAGACCACATACAAAAACACGTCTTACAATTGAATGGTACCTGGAAACTGGCTGCTGACATCCCCTCCAAGACACCCCAGTTTACAGTCGACTAGTAAGCTTCTAGCCAGCGCTAATTTGAGGCCAAGTCATAAACTGGTTGCTAGTGCCGATACTTGCTGCTAGTTTCCTTCACTTGACAAAATATGCTGGATGCCCGCTATAGGGGAGGGGCCCGATTCACTTTGGGTATGTTTCTGTACTTAATTGTGGTTAACTGAAAGCTGTTAGTTAATCATTCTGATTTTTGAAGACTTTTGTTGTTGATATCTTAGCGGAGATATTTTAATCTGAACAGCGAGATATTCAAATCACGTCAGTCAGACAAAAGCGTAAGATACATTCTTCTATTGTTATAATGTAGTGTTTTAAGAATACGTTTATGGTTGTAGGCTGTGAAAATAGAATGAAGAACGAAGACTGTAGTGAAGGACATTGTTTTCAGAGCTCGAATGTTATTGTATTGGATCAATTGCTAAATCAAATTAAATTTGACTCGAATGTTATTGTATTGGATCAATTGTTAAATCAAATTAAATGTGAGACCTGAAGTATTTTCATTTAATAAGGCATACAGCAGATGAAATATTTATAATAGATTCTTGTTGTATATATTTAGTTGTCTTGTTAGTTGAATGTTCATAACTGTATCTTACGTTCAGATTTGGATGTTAACGATTAAAATAAAGTACAGCCAGACGTAAATTTGTTATAATTCCAGTATTAGGGCATTTGTATTTACATTGAAATTACGCGAGAGATTTCCAGAGCACGAATGTTGGAAATAAAATGTGTCAGTGCTGTACACGAATATGCAAAATTCATCTAAGTGCAACTAAGCAATTTAGCCGTAGCACATTACATTGACACCAATGAAATACACAACAGCTGTAGAGAACCATGTCAGATAATTAGATCTTGTGCTAAATGTAAGTAAAATAGTTCAGATATTTCTTCGACGAAATATCTTCATTTTGTGAAGAAAATTAATGTAAAGAAGATGCGTGGATTTGGCTATAAACCTCCTTTTAGAAATATTATTATTTACCGTAACAAAACTAGAGTTCGGCCGGCAAGAGTTAATCGGTGATTTGTCTGATAAAAAGACAGAGCGTGTTTATTAACGATCGCCAAGAAATTAGTTGATAACAGCATTCGAGTTATTCCTAAGAACCGGTCTTGAAAGGAGGTAAGCAGACAATTTAAGAGGAGTAGCAGGCAGAGAAGTACACTATCACTGCCTCACGTTTCGGTGACATTACTAAGCAACCTTCCCACATTCCCAAGTTTTTTATTAGATTTATCGTGTGGCAAGTTGTTGAGATGTCGCTCACTTCCTTAATTGTACAGAAGTAATTAAATAATAATTCATTTGCGCCTAAAACAATATGTCTTGAACTTTATTTAAGAGGGCTCCTCGCTCCAGTCACCACATTTTTAACATTTTTCAAAATATTTAAAAAATTAAGAGTACTATCAAAAATATAAATTCATAGAGCACTAGAACTTACAAATTACTATGAAATGCAATGGACATCGTTTTCGAAATCCTGTCGATTGATGAGTGCTCAGACTTCAATTAAATAATGACGTCATAATCTTTGAAAACGTATCACTCGTCAATGGACACGATCTCGAAATCGGTGTCCACTGCATTCCATAGTAATTCGTAAGGTTCTAGTGCGCTATGAATTTATATTTTTGATAAGCGCGACAGAAAGAGGAAAGTCACATGGCAACAACTCTCACAGAAACACACACACACACACACACTTTCTCTCTCTCTCTCTCTCTCACACACACACCACACACACAACCCCCCCCCCCC
>JAGDQP010027251.1:12538-25164 GCA_022664845.1 Lepisma saccharinum
ACCCCCCCCCCCCCCACACACACACGAACAGCCATCAATCAAGTTTCGTCGGCCACAGTTTAGTGGAAATTCTTGTGTTGATAGCACATTTAACATTGCCGTATCCTGAAGACTTTCTAGCTGATTATTTTTGTTTTTGGAGTGTCCTGTTCCTCCATCGTTCTCTTACTTCACTTTTCAGAGTAATACTTTAGATGTGAAGAATATAATTACATTTGTCAGTTCCTTTAATTTCTGACATACACCACTTGATGACCAAGCAATTTGTTTCATCCACTTGCTGTTGTGGAAATTTTGCAATTTCTGCTTTCGATAAGAGCGTAAAGCCGCTTTTGTTGCAGCAAATACAGCTTGCTAATATTACATAAGAAGAAAGTATAGTGTACAGTGAACGGGCAAGTTCTGAAAGAATCTTTCCCTGAGTCCTCGATGGTTCCCTGCGCTCTGACGTTGCTGAACGGGTAGTTCCTGTCAGTATCATATCCACAAATATATTTTGGGAACAGTGGTTTTGTTGATGGGTTACCGTGAGAACACTTGTACAACGCAAGCGTCAATTATCTGTTGTTGCCGAAAACACCAGACATGATATTCTTATGAGGAGCGATAGTCTTTTGTCTGGATGCACGTGCTCGTCGTCTGTTCCTTTTTACTCGATAAAGAACAATATGTTCGAAATATTGTGATTATTCTCTTGTCTGTGTGTGTGTTTGTTTTAAACTGTAACAAAAGCGCTTTAAATATTCCTTCCTTTTTATCTTTGATTTTACCTTAAATTGACCTTCCTTCCGCCTTCCCTTTGTCTTAGTGTCACAGGAGGTGATTAAGAGCGCTTTATTTTGAATACAAGAAAACGTAGGGTGGGTGGATTAGCTCAAGAAGCAATAATAATCTCGTAATAGTCGCAGCTTCTCTACCGATTTTTAATGCGAAAATCTAAATACGACTATTACACGAAAAAATTTGGTAGCCAATACCGTACATGCTCATACTTCAGCTTAAACCCCGCCATTTAACTGTTGTGTTTACTGAATTTCCCATAGTTGTTTCGAGCACAAATCACGTACTGTAATTCCGACAGAAAAAAACAACAAAACTTTCAACTACCACAATAGAACACACACTTCATCGACCACGCTTTTCCCCGAAAGTCCCGGGTGTAAGGGGTGAGGAACAGAGAGGTGGGTGTTTGCGTTGCGTGTTTTGCTGCTTCGGAGGTATGCATGACCCATCCCAGCGAAGTGTTATTTCGATCGTGTTGCTTGGACTCGCACAAGATAAGCAGTTTCGAAGACTAGACTGGGAAATTATTCTGACGAAGTTTTGTGCTTCAAAACTAAGATGCGATTGTTATGCCAGGGATACTCATAGGCGAGTAAATACAGTATTTTAAAGGGATTCCCGGAAAGTCGCAGTAGATACCAGTTGAAGTTTTAACGTAGATCGTGATCGTGATGTTCATAACGTAATTCTCTTATGAGAGTGCGAAGATGCCTTGTTTCTTCTTCTCTCAGTTGCAATATTGTGCTGTGGGAGACTTGGCTTATCTGTTTCAATTGAATAGTATTGTTTCTCCCGGGAGCGATGGTCGTGTGGTGTAAGGCATCAGGTTATCCAGCAGCATCAGTTATCATCCAGCAAATTGTGAGTTCGATCTCGGCTGCGGCATAGTATTTTAGGTATTTTAAACTTTTACGCCTGTCCTAGGCCGCTGGGCTGCCGTTCGTGAGGTTTCGGGTGCGAATCCCGCTCGGGGCAGGACTGTTTGTGGATTTTAACAGCATTGCACTCATACCATCGTGACGGGCCGAAACTAAAATGGCCCATAAAAAATAAAACTTACTTTTTTTCCTGCTTGTTTCATCGTGACGAGCTACTTACTAAACATGGCCCATAATTTTCCTTTGTTCAATTTTAAATCTTTCAACTTGTTGAGTAATGACAGTCCGAAGTCGCTAGTTCCTAAGATGGCTTACAAATTCAACTTGAATGAAGTTTTATTTCTAAGACTACTTTCCGGGAATTCCACCTTCCTTTTGGGAATTCCTTGCGCACTTACTGCACACTTTCGAAATATGCATTTTTGGATAGAGATGTGTGATGTCCTGAACGATTTGATAACGTTCTCACTCTATAGTTTATCGTATTCGAAATAAACCACCCTGACATCGATTTCCCCAAAGCTTTGAAGCAAGTAGATCTGAAACTATGCGCTTTTCGAAATTACGTGAAAGGATTTTGTTTGTTTCTTCTTGTGATGCACATGCTCCAGATTTAACTCCCACAGATTAAATTCTATTTTCCAAGACCAAAAAAATCATAAAAAGAACTCGATACGGGGTGATAGAAGGTATCGAGGATGCGATAACCGACTTGCTGAAATTACGCTGTGTGTAGGCGTCGTAGGTGGTTGAACAAGACACCCATAATCCGATTTCTTCGTAGTTCGATGTTCCATGTAATTTGATGTATCTCCTAGAAATTTCTACGAACCTATCATTGCATTTGTTGTTTTTTTACCACCGACCAAAAACACAAGAAAATGCACTTTCTCGCCTCAAGGTCATCTCTTTGCCTGTCCTCTGTTTTCTTTACTGCCCCTAAGCAGCTAACCTCATTCACGTACATACTGTATTGCTATGCGTAGTACTGTGATTGCTAATCTACTGTGTTTGTATTTGAAATAGGCGTATTACTGTGTTCTACTGTACTTCCAAAGGTGTTGCTGTTAGTGTTATGTTTTTAGTAGTAGTGTCAATCTCAATATTTAAATAGATGTATGTCGAACTATGTGTGTTTAAATGATTCATGTGTGCCGAAGCAATCGGATCTCTCCGAGGGAAATAAAAGTATCCATATATCTTTATTTTGTGGTGAACGATTTGCTAGCCGAGATACTTTTATACTTTAGATCGTGATTTCTCATATTAATGAATCTTCTTGTAACTTATTTTGAATTCGTAAGTTGGTTTAACATGCTTCCTTCTAGATATAATATTCATCAGTATCATATTAATCATCACTATCATGATTAGTTGTAGAGTGCAGTCTGAAGGAGATGATGCACTTCCGAAACTGTTACGCTTTCCTTTCTTTTTGTGTTATTAAAGTATAATCAGTCTTGACAGAAAGCTGTGTTATGGCCGGACCTACATATCTTTTTCGTGTGATTGAGGTACGCAGCATTGTGTTCAATGTATGAACCCAAAATCAAGGGGTTTCTAATTATTCGGATAACCTAGGTTTCACTTTAATATATTATGATCATTAAGACTTAGCATGTATAATCATTGAATGTGCTATACAGAAAGGCATCAAATATAATTCAACTTTATACAGAGTATAGGCAGGTTTGGATAATATTTCATCCTTAATGTGAACATTTCGTTACAGATGAAAGTGAAGGCGAAGAGGAAGAGAAGAAAAAGAAAAGGAAAGGCAAAGGAAAGAAGAATGTTGAAGAGGAAGCTTCAGAGGTAAAAGATGAAAAAGGTGAAAATGATGAACCAGCAGAAGTGGAAAAAGAGGACTCAAGCGAGGAAGATACGAAAGAGAAGAACAAAAAAGGGAAAGGAGAGGATTCTTCGTCTGATGACTCTGATGTAAGTGTTGTATTTTATATATATATATATATGCTTGTTTATTTATTCTTGTGAGGGCGTTTGTTTCGAATATATCTTAAGAGACTTATCTTCCAACATACTGACACATACCTTCCCCACCTTCTCTGTTTATAATCAACATACGAGGGAGTGACAAGTCTCGCAAAATAGTCACGGTCACTTCTTCAGTTCTACTTAAGGAACAGAAGCGAAATAAACAATTTTCCTTATTGTAGTACAGCATTACACTTACGTACCGAAACGCTGTCGGATGATATCGCTTTTGAGGTAGTTAGGTTTCAGGAGTATTTTATTATGTTAATTTTTCATTTTCTTATGACAGCTTCCAACTCGATTCTTCATTTTTCTCAGTACTGTGCATCTATTATCTCTCAAGCTTCTTCCCTTTGTAATGCCATCAAACATTCCAGTCTTCCTTTTCCCCGTCACCTCTTTCCGTCCACTTTTCCTTTTATGATTCTTCTGTGCATACCATTTCTACAGCAATATATGTCCCAATGAAGATAATTTCCTCTTCCTTATTGTTCCTCTCAGTTATCTTCCCATTTGTGTATTAAAATATTGGAGGATACACTACCTCATCAGGTAGTAGATAAGAAGGTCTTGATAGTAGTTATCATGGCCAAGGTCGTTGGTTCGCATGCATATTGTATTTTTTTTTTTCCCATGGCGTAGATTCAAATCCCGTAACTGGAGAAAAACAAAACAAACAAACAACTTTTCCTACACTGATGTCCAGTCAGTTTATTTTTTTCTCTAAAAGTGTTCAAATGTTGTTACTCAGAACACTGTGTGTATTTGTGTGTATTACATATCAAGCGTTACTCAACTGATATTTTGGGCCGCAGTGGCTCAGTGGTAGAGCATTCACCTCTGGTACGTGGGGTCCTAGGTTCGATCCCTACTCACGCAGTGGGGGCTTCGTGGTGGACAAACACCGTGTGCGTGGGTTTTATAGGGACTCCCGTTTTCTCCCACTGAATTTATTCCACCAATTCATCCCATCATCCATTCGGCCTGAGCCAAAGTTGCCTAAAGGCCTTAAATAAATTCAAATTCATAGAAGAAATACTTAGGAAATGTAGTCCATAACATCCTTCACATTTGACACCGTCATCTTTGTCACACATTTATATTAAGGTGTGATTGAAAAGAAAGAAACTCTGACAAAGTCATAGTAATTACGCACGGGGGCCTAGTTTATCAAATAAAACTTATCTATAGCTCATCCCTCAGGGATGTTAAAACTTCAATACCCAAAGCTTTTTTTCCTCTTGACTTGGGAGCATCTTCTGTCGTCGACAAACTTTTGTTTTAATATGGATTTTTACTTGCATATATGTACAGATAAATTGTTTGTAAGTGTAAGAAGACAAATTGTGTTCAAAATATGTACATCCTATATATAATGTTAATTGTGAACACTGAAATTTTGTATTCAACTCTTTTATAAATGTTGCCAGAACGTGGGAGCGAGAACCAAGTTGTATGAAAATATTACTAACTTAGTTTGCGGAAAGTATATTTCGACGAAAATGTACATAAATAAATCTAATAATATCTACGTACATTTTAATCAACGTGTTAAAACAATTTTTAGTGATACTCTATATACATTTTAGTTCATACCTTAAGACCTGGCAACAGTTGTAAAACAATTGAATTGAATTAAATTGAATAACGGCCTTTACGCATCTATGGCTCAGGCCGTAAAACAATTAAAATTTAAGGTTCCAAAACGTGGTGACGTTGAAGTTTACTGACGCAGTACATCTTGCACAATTTTTCTTCTTTTAACATACTTTAACTTTTTCTCACTTCATTTACGTTTTCAGATACACGTATCCATAGAAAAGCACTTCAAAAAAAAAGAAAATTGTTTTTCGCCTGAGAAAGCCTTTCGCAGGAAGATGAAAAGAATTTAGCAGATGCTTTTTTTCAGTTAACAAAAGGACTAACATTAATATTTACTTAGGTGCGTATTATTTTTAGATAATAATTGTCCTCCGAGCGTAAAAAATGCCATTATTTAAATTGAAATAATTAAATTTCTTCTATTTGTTAAAGGAGGAAGATAATATGAAATCTGCTTGGAGAAGAAGTAAACTGCTTTTGTCTAAATTAAGTGAAACAGATACAAGTGATGAGGAGAGAAAATGGAGTGCAAAGAAGAAGAAAGAAGCTGAAGGCAAGGAAAGGTGGGTATCTTTCTTGTCATAATGGTTCTTTGTAGCACTGGAAATGTGATTTCACATGATGTATTAATTTATTTTAACCAGTAGCAATCTTAAATTTATATCGATAGTAATACACTTAAGAATTTCTCTCTCCAGTTTTATTATAATCTTATTACTATTACTCTTTGCAGTTTGATTTATTTATTAAGCAATATATGCATTACTTCAACAGATCGCGTTCTTAAACATGTAATAGGGCTCAAAATTATATGGAGGATGCTTGAGGAAAGCACGTGAATTTTGCAAATATTAGACACGGCTTAGTCGAACGAGCGATGGAATAGCAGGTTTGTACATGCGACACTAATATGCTGAAATATACTGGGCAGTCTTAACAGTTGACTTCTGATGTCGGGTTGCTGTACATGAAATGTCCTGAAGTAAAGTGGTACTTGCGAACCGCAGAAAATGGGTCATTATTTAACAGTTGAATGTACACGGTCAAGAAATTTTGCATATTATACACATACTATATGTCCTAGTACCTGAGTGTGAACGTGAGCATAAACACACTATATTCCAAAGATCAGTCATACACCAGACAAAAGAAAAACAGCATTTATCGTGATGAATAAAAAAAGAAGAAAAAATACAAATTATTCAAGGGTTGATTTGTTTACATGAATAAACCTTTTCCTACAGGTGAGAATTTATCTTCCTCAGTACATGACACGTACAAATATTACGTTACCGAAAATCTGGTAATATAGGTGAACCATACAAGAATATTTTCATTTTACAGACTTACCTTCCAACCGTTGTAACACACTAACTTTGAACTATATTTTTACAGTGGACTATCTGTCTGAGGGCTCTGGTAATATGAAAAACTTCTTTGACTAGTGTAATAATTCGACTGTCCTTAGTACAAATTGACCGCTTAATGGGGGAAATTGTGCATGTGCTGTATTTCATAAATCTATATTGATTATCTTGCCAGGCCTTAGGAATCAAGAATGAATCATGGTAGTAGCAGACTGCTACACAGAACCATTATTTCCCACCGGTGTAGATATATCATCAACATGCAACACACGTCGTTGGATTATGGAAGAGAACGAGTGAATTCATACATCCATACACCAGTCCTTCATATACCACAAATTTTTTAAGTGACGGACATTGTGAAATTGTGCACATGAGCTTGAAGTTTTCACCAGGAAGTTTGCCATGTTTTCACTTTCATTTTTTTAAATCTTGAACTGGAACAGTTCAAGTTGAATGCTAAGAAACTCGTCTCTTGCTTGAAATTTCGCGTAGCTGCTTCAATTAGCATTCCTCCACAGTTATCGCATTAAGTTTCGGTTGGTCATACGAGCAAAATATTTCAATTTCAATTACAAAATAGTAATAATAAAAATAAAGTGACTTGCAAATACTCTTTACTTCCCAGGGGCTCTTTACACACTTTCAGAATGAATGGCTGTGTTACATGTAATGTGTACATCGTATTCTTCGACTTGTGACGTTAGTAAACTATTTCATTGTGGTGCAGAATTGAAATATAAAGCGTACATTTCGTATGTATTAACTTACAGACCGCCACAACAGTGGTTAAAAGTCCATAAATTTATTTTAAGATCATAGAATGACAAAGAAAGTGTTACTTCAGTTATTCCTCTAACGTTTACCATAAAATTAGATTATATGAGCAATGTCCACATAGTTTGCATAATATTAATAAAGTCATGTAAAATACCTTCAAGTAAGATATCATTAGGTACTGGTCTACATGGGTAAACTTGACCGTCTGCAACCTTTGAAATATATTTATTTTTGTATAAGAATTATTCAAGTGGTGTGTAAATGCAGTTATACTGTTAACGTAAACGGCATTTCGAGAAATAGGTGGCGAAAACCCAAATTTCTAGTATTCTTAAACTTTTATTCCGAATTCTTACAATTTGATATAAAATGAAACGGAACTTTAGTTTTTACATGATATTGATCAATGTTGACACTTCAGTACTATTGGAATTTTCCAGGTATTGAGTAGTTCAGTGGTTACAGGCCATTATCAACTATTCATTAGTGTCATGTGGATGATTTAGCATATTTGAAGTTTGTTCGTGAGCATGCGTTTTGTGTACTGTATTGGGTATAGTCAGAGTTCGTTCAAACTGTGGGTGATGTTTAGGTAGTAACGGAATTAAAATTTGTGCATGTAGTTTTTCATTGTGTACATACTTTGAATATTCCAACCTTGGTTTTCATCGAAGCTTGTTTCTTGGTTTTAGTAGTTGATCTGTCTTGCTATTTAGGGGATTTGGATTGCATTGGGATCGTAAATTGAACTTTTTTTTTTGTGATTGATGTTGATCCACTTGCTGTGGTACTAAACTTTGGTATATTTAGTTGAAGGTCATAGTTAATGTACATAGAACGTTTTCAGTTATGTCACTATTTCCATGTGAAAATGATCAACGACCTACCAACGTATGTTCTCTTTTGACCCTGAAAGAACGATCAGTGTATGGAAAAAGTCAGAAATTAGTCCAGATGCTAATGTAAGGGAGGTGTGAAGGCTGTAGGAAACAACATTCTTTGATAGTTTCATTTCTTCTCAATATTGCTTACAGAAAAGTAAGCAGGTTAATATTACTAGCTCTCCCAATTTAGAGATTACGTCAGATTCTTCGAATACATTTATTTTCGCACTGCACAGCACTTCCGGTTACTCGAAAGGAACTTTCTTTATTTCAGTACCTGGAACCGTCTGTTCCTAATTGACTAAGTATATTTACAAGCTGAATATTTTATTTTATATTCACATATTTCTTGTGAGAATGTCCTTAGTTTTAAATAACCTCACAATTGAGCGCCAATTTTAAAATTAGGGCGTGCTCGTGTGTTTCCTATATTCTTTAATTATTGTACGTTGCATTAGACTGGGGAGAACCATCGAATTATCGTACATCCTTAGCTCTAATCTCCAACTCCAAGCAGGTAAAATCTTGGTGGATGACTATTATCTAGTGGGGAGATTGCACCATAATAAATCGTAATCCTACTGAAATGAAATATCTTCTTTATATAGTATAGCATGTGTGCTTTTATTACTGGTCTAGTATTTTCTGCACATTCATTACGTATAATATTGTTCTACCACAAGAAGCACATTTAGGACATTACAGGCGATATATATACTAAGACCTCCGGAGTAATGATTGAGAGGATGTAGTATTTTTGAATATCAAAGTTTAGAACCTTTAAACTATTCAAACTCGTGGAATAAGCTACACAACTTAGCAATTATTATCTTCAACTATGACTATAATAATAGTAATAATTTTATTTTCGTGCTGTGAATGAATAGAGATTAAGAGCCAATAGAGCATAAAATTAGCAAGAGTAACGTAAGTACAGAATTATACTGTATGATAGATAAAGAACAGTTACTTTAATACGACAAAAAACTAAACGTTTCAATGATGAATTAATGTAATATGCTTCTAAACATTCATTTTTACAACATTTCATTAGCTATTTAGAAAAAAAGAAGATTCACGTCAATTATTATAAACACATTAAATAAAGTTCTTACGATAAAGTATAAAAAAATTATACATTAACAGTAATAGAGAATATTGACGAAAATACGGTTTATAAATACTGATTATAGTCCTTTGCCAACCTATACAGAAGACCGCGTGTAACATCTTTGGAGCAACAAAATTGTGAGATCTGGTTTGGTGCAAAGGAATATGAATTTTGAATTTTTCTTACGGATACGTACAATTAATTTTATAACTTAGAAAATCGTCAATTAATTGTTTGGCTGTATTACTACTTTTATACAAGGATTCTAGCTTTAAGTAATGCACCAATACTCATAACTATAAGAATAATATCTTAGTTTGAACTTAAAACATAAAAATCTAATAAAACATTTTTGGACAGCTTCTACTGAATCGTTAGCCGTTTTCGTAGTAGGGTACCAGATTGTAGAAGCATATTCAAGTTTTCACCTTACCAGGATTTTATATAAGATTATATATATCTGTAGGTTTGTTAGTTCCGTCCATTGATTCAAGATATAACGCAATACATTTTCTCGCTTCCATAGTTCAGTAACCAAATGTTCATAAAAATTTAGATTATTCTCAAATACTACTAACGTCTACTAAGGTACTAAGGTCTTTTATAGTTTCAACTTTTGTGATAAGATTACTGTTTATACATTATAATACCTGCTCACCATATATTTCGTTTTAGTTATAAAGCACATATAATTAGTCTTGGCGGTGTTTACCTTCATTTTGTTGTCTACACCAATTTTTAATTTGTATTATTTCCTCCTGACGTCTGTCGATGTCCTGTTCAGTATATATTTTATTTATGAGTTTTAAATCATCGGCATACAGCATTGGCGTTGAATAACAGACTCTTTCTTGTACATATACTATTGACGAAAACATTGAAAAGTACAGGCCCTACAGGTGTCACTTAAGGAATTCCGTTTACTGAATGAGCAGAGGAAGATAATCTGTTGTTAATTTTTATCTAAGAAGTTCTATTGGTCACCATTTTACAAACTGAGGGGAAGAACCTATCAAACTAAGTTTGTATAACAAAATGGAGTGGTTGAATAGTAATAATAATAATAATAATAATAAGACTTTCATGAAAGCGCTTTGTACATGAAATTACATACTGTTCTGTTGAAAAAAAAAATATCAATCAACAAATGTCTAGAAGATAGAATACTCTTATGTTCCATTCTTAAACATAAAAGCGAGAAACCAAGGTTGTGTAATTTGCATAAATTCATAGTTTGCTCACGTTTTCATTTTAATAATTGAAACGCACATTCATTACAGTATTATATTTCCTTTTATTCAATTGAAATTAAGAATTTTCATTAAAAACCAACAATGCTTTATCTCAATTTTTTAATTAGTTAATTTCATCTTCTGTTTTATTAATATTTCTTCAAATATGACTGCTCGGCTATAATTAAATAATTGAAAGTTGCTCTTTTTGGCCTGAAAATAAACAAACTAAAAATTCGCAAGATGCAGCCAAATGCAATGAGTTCCTCTTCTCAATAGGGATCAGGGTGTTACTAAACCGCAGTGTGTCACCGTTTGAGAACTCGCTTAGCAATTGGAAAATTGCAGACGCAGAAGATAATATACAGAGAAAACTAGAATGTTTCTCAACGCTAGCTAAGTACGTTAGTTTTAAATCAGTCTCGCGCGTAAGTGTGTCATTTTTAGAAGTAATTAGTTTTTCGCTATGTGCAGGAGCTTTGTAATGATTTCGGAACTATGTCTGTTGGGGTTAAAGTATGTACTTTCAGTATTTTCTTCGTTTCCATGTACAGCCTATTCCAAAAAGGTTGACCGCATTGATTAGGTTTTAAGCTGAAAATTCTGTAAGTCCAACTTCGGGTATCTTCGGAAACAGTAAACCGAAGATGCCAGGTTCGAGCCCTGGAAGGAAGAATGAACCTTCGCAATTGGGGGGAAAAAAAATGTAATGTTTTTTTTTTTTCAAGTGCAATAAGACATGAAATGTTATTAAGTGTAGAAAAAGTTAACATTCATTCAAATACGTAATGATACAGTATTTCGAAACCATCCATACATCTGAGCACGTGATCGTTTTGTCACCTACGTTTCCATACGTACAAGCACATTTGCAATGAAAGTGAAGACGGCAAATTTAGTTCTCGCATTCATACAAGTAGTACAATAAACAAGAAAAAGGAGAGAAAAACAACAGCATTTGCAACGTATATGAATTTCATTGTATTGAACACAGAAAATTAAGTCATGTTTCTTCAGAAGGAGTTCTATCAGAAAGAAATGGATAGATGTGTTCATATTAGCTCAGTGGTAGAGCGCGTGGTTTCTAATCGTGAGGTCGTGGGTTCGAATCCAGTTCTGGAAAATTTATTTTTATGTAATGATATATTCCTCAAAGCATGAATAATTAGATAAAATGATAATAATCGGTTTTAAATGCATCCATACAAGCAGTTCAGGGCACAAGTAATTACTTTGTTTAAAATATGGTATCAGAGAAGTGGTGGGTGTTGACAGTACGTCGGTATATTAAATGTGAACGTTAAATACAAATTAAGTACATGTTGTTATATCCAAAGTCGGATCAAGGTGCTATACAGCAAACTCACTGTCCCCAAAGTTCATACAAATTAAATATCCCCTAAGCTCATGATTCCCACGAACGATGAGTCACTAAGATACTTAACTGTTCTTCATTAAAGAAGAGTGAGGTTCTTTCCATGGGTCTGAAATGCTTCTCTCTCTCACTCTCTTGTTTTTTTTCCTGGCAAATTCTACACTTTTGTCATCTGATGAAGAGAAGTTATTATCGTCTTATTAACTAATAAGAAATATACTTGACCTGACCAGGGCTCGAACCCACGTACGTGTAGTATTGGTTTCGAAAACAAAGGTTTTAACCACGAGTTACTGTTATAGCTAGAGAAATGTTGCCAAGATTTGAAATGTTAAAACACCAGCAGATTGAGTCACGCTAAGTGGGCTATTTTATACGTTTGTGATTTTTATATAAGGAAGTTAAAATTGGATTTATTTCCGTCTGTTGTTTTCGTAACAGAGCAAGCCTGTTGATGCTTCTTCTAAGTTTAAATCCAAAATGTATATTTTATACGTGTAGTATCTAGAACACAGAAATTTGGCGATTGACGCGAGAAATGTCTCTACGTTATCTGTTAGAGATAAACCGACGCAAAAACTTACGTTTTAAAACTCCAACATGACGTCCTGGCCAAAAA
>JAGDQP010027252.1:5131-25164 GCA_022664845.1 Lepisma saccharinum
CCCACTTACTCCAATCAAAGACATTGTTTTCGGCTAACAAAGATGGCAACAAGCTCTGTAGCTGCCTGCCAACAAATCAGCCTTGGTCGATGCTCAGTAGTTTTATGACTTCATGCTTTCGCTTTGTATGGGATAGCTATAAGCGTATCATCTATTAGAAAATCCTTGCGACCTTTGCTTCAGAAAATTTCTGAAAGTCTCGTACTTCCTTTAGTGAATGCCCTGCGCAGCCATTGCTCAGTTTTGAAACATGCATTTTTGAATAGGGCAGGTTTGAAATCTTTGAGGATAACATGCGGCGTAAGTTCTGCTGTTAATGGTATAGAAATGAAAAGCTCTGCAGTTCATTTTCTCACGCTTTCGGCGTCTTTTTGCGCCAACAATTCATTGGACTCCCTTTTTAGCGCCTACTAACGTTTCGTTTAGCGCGTTCTAGCGACTTTTTGCTGCTACCGTGGTACGTTTCCCAGCTCTGCTGCGTCTTTTGTGGGTAAACAGTCTTCCTGCTAAGTACATTCATAAAGAAATGCATCCTGTACATGTGCACAAGTGTTTGCTGCGTCAACCAGTGCTCACCTTGGTGGTAAACATTTCGTGTATGATGTAGACATTGAGCAGGAGGTCCATATAATAGCTGCGGAAGCAACGCAAAGCCTTGTATGCAATAGGCATTGCGGAGCTCGTACATCGCAGGGGGTGACCGAGGAGAACCAGGGAAAACCTCAGCAAGGATGCCCGGCACCGTGAATCGAACCAGGTTCCTCCCGATTACAAGGCGAACACTGTAGTGACTACTCTACCTTGCTGGTTAAGACAGCAGTGTTTCTTTAACGCGAAGTTAAACACACCGATAAATTGTTAAAAGATTAGTATATTCGTAGTTTCTGTAGATGGAAGTTGCAAAGTATTGCTTGAAACCCTGTAATGGGTGAACACTGGAACGGTTGAGAAAGCTTTGTTCGTTGAATTGTACTTACGTCGTAGTCGAACAGTAGTACTGTGTAGCTTTTAACTGCAGGACGTACTTACTATGAGTGTAGGAACCGAAACATGCTCGGGTTTCTATCCCAGGCAGAATGTAGGTCCGCAGACTGACGTGGGACGCCAGCAACTAGCAAAGCTGCCACGTTCAACCACTCCATCACGCAGGGATTCCGCCAGGATTTTCAGTTTGCGGGAGGGGGGAAGTCAAAATTCGGAGGGTGTGGGTGGAGTTTTGCACGGTTTCTATCGATTTTGACAGTGAAATTTTTAAATTTGGGGGTACGCTCCGGGATTTGGCGGGGTGACAGCCCCCCACAGGAGGGGGTCTGGCTGAACCACTGCCATCACGGATCTATGGTTGGTGGATTATAGGTGTTCGTCAATGTAGGCAAACTAGCAACCCTTTTCTTCTCAAGATGGCAGCCTGCAGCTTCTATGGGATTTTTACATGATCTTGGAAATGTTGTAGAGAACGAAAAACCACTCGTGGCCATTATTTGAGCTTGCATTTAATTTTTTGTCCAGGTAAACGTCTTTCTCTTTTGAACTACACGGGACTGTGTGAAGGAGCTTTGTCACGGACATGGTTGTTATGAGATGTGTCGTCAAAGTTAACAATACTTCTGGAAAGGTATATTCAAGAGAGACGTAAAGGAGAAGTTGAAACACGGCAGAGAGATACCAATAACTTGAGAGCGAATACGTGTAGTATTTTATATTTTCTTATGAAATTCGTTTCCATGACGACGATACTATAACACCGAAACCTCCTGCAGTCCAGAAGCACATAAATCTTTAGAAGACGAAATGTTTGAACTTTTTTTCTCACCCCCTTCCATTCTGTAAAAGAAACAGATGGATCTATAAAGTTCCTTTTATGACTTTAGGGAAGTCAAAAGAAAGGAAAATACTGGAGAAACAATGTTGACTTCCAGTGTAGATAGAGTTACTCGTTATCCAAACCTTATCATCTCTTGAGAGCTTTTCTTCGCAGCAGCGTCAACCCTTCCTTCGTTGAAATTGTATTCAGAGTCACGTTCCAATCCAACTACTGTAGTCCTGGTTCAAGAGGATAAGGAGAAGGGATGTAAAAACACAAATGTTATGATCCGCATCGTATATTTAATTTTAAAGTGGGAATTTTAAACTGTAATTACTTGTTTGTAGTACACTTACCTCATTTGGAGAGTATATCTATACAAAATGCATGTTGCTGGCTTTACGGATACGAAAACAGGCATGATATTAAGAAAATGCATGTTGTTTTAATATTAGATATATTATCCTAGCAACGCAGAATATCAGGCCACTACTGGGCCAACCTTGTATCACAGGATATCTTGAAGGCATAACTTTGTATTTTAATTACAGCACTTCTCTTCCGAAAAGTTTCGTCCAATATTAACCAAAGTTTACACACTCAGCAGAATTGTAGCCAATAAATTTAGAAATCGTCCAAGACACAGATGAAGAAAAATACAAGAAAGTTACCACCAGGAACCACCTTATAGCGTAATTAAACGGGTGTGTGATCGATAGATAGCAGGCAAAATAACATCCAGAAGATTGTTTACTACCTTACACAAAGATAACTGAAGCCATAGAAACTCTCAGGCATATTTTATTAGAACATATTCTAATTATATTTGGTAGCGAAAGTTTCAGGCTGCATTTTTATTTTATTTTTTAACTTTAAATATCATTAAAATGTAATATCATGTATTAGTATTAACTCTGTTTCTGGTTAAGAAAAATTGTATGTTCGTCTCACGTTTGTTTTGCGCTGTGGCGATGTCGTAACCAAGGAGCTGAGGTTTAACCGAGGCGCGATTATTGGAGCGTGATGAAATAAACTGTTCCAAGCCAGCTTTGCTGCAAATCTTGGCATAATGCCTATCTGTTTTTATTTAGCATTGTAACAAATCGATTTTGAAACTGGATGTTGGATCGTGAAAACTAAGCGGATTTAGATGCCCCCCCCCCCCCCTTCCTAACGTAGTTTCTTGTTTCGGTGACTGATTAGTAATCACTTCCGAAACTCCATAAAAAAACTATTATGTCCTTTAGGCATCTATGGCTCAGGCCGGGATACGATAGGGGAAGGATGAAGCAAGGAGTAGTCCAGAGACTAAGTTGAAGGTATCATACCGGTATTAGCTTCGT
Organism: Lepisma saccharinum; assembly: GCA_022664845.1. Classification (NCBI taxonomy): domain Eukaryota; kingdom Metazoa; phylum Arthropoda; class Insecta; order Zygentoma; family Lepismatidae; genus Lepisma; species Lepisma saccharinum. Next base: position 8,279 of record JAGDQP010027252.1, read on the forward strand.
GTGACTCGAGAAAGCTCTGAAACAACCTCAGTTAGGATGGTAGCGAACGTATGATCTCCCGAATGCGAAGCCAATGCTTTACCAGCTGAGCTACGGCCGCTTGGTTCACATCTCAGAATTTGTTCGCATAATTTTGGACCACCCTATATATAGTTATACAAGATATTTAAAAAATAATAGTTATAAATTGAGTTAATTCATTACACGGAAACAATACATACATATATATATATATATATATATATATATATATAAATGTAAAAATCACTGGAGAAACACTTAAATGTGGCGAACGGAACAATGTCACTCATAATAATATTTAGAAGATCCAATGAACAAAGATGTGTTGGGTTAGCAAAGCACGAACAATTGAATTGAGTGAACGCAGCTTTGATGAATGCACAGTATAAAGGATGTCCATGTTTGTTTATTGCACAATTTCATGTACATGAGAATGGAATTCGTACGTGGGGAAATCCTCATTATGGTGCAGTCCCTCCATCATAAACTTTGCACGGTTATATTCTTTGAGCACAACCTCGATCGAAATTTGCTATACCGACATGACTTATGTCATTTCCTCTTACGATATTACTGTACATCATTTGTGATGTTGTGACGCAGCATTTGGATGCCTCCAGGGCTCGAGATGGACCGGAACAATGTTCCAGTTCGTGAATGTAACCTTCCTGTTCCGTCTCGTCACTGTAATAAATATTGACAAAAAGGGACAACAGCACGTTAACAAGGATAAGGCGTTCCGTTTCGTGAAAATTTCAGTTTCGAGTCCTGGATGCCCGTTGCTGCAAAACTACTCATAATTACTTGCTTGCATAGCGAGAGACACTGTAATTGAGCATCAGACGATTGAATTTATTTATGGCCTTTTACTAGACGATATAAGTGGAACAGAAAGTAACCCCGATGTCCTGGTAGAAGCTTGCTTAGAGTTAAATCTGTATGTGATTGTAGTGAAAATAATATATGATAACAAGCCGAAATACACAAGACGAAGAAGGTAGAAACATAATAATTTATAATTATAAAGAAAGTAAACAGATTTAAATACTTGGGAGTATGGAACAAAAAAAAAAGGAAAAACGAAGTCGCGAAAGAAATAAAAAGTCGCTAAGCATTAGCCAACTGATGTTTCTATTCAATCCAGAAGCTACTAACCTCACGATTATTATGTAAAAAACCGAAATTTCTATTTATCCCATTCCATGGTATCGTCATCGATTGAATTGTAATTAACGTCCTAAACGAGCTGGTAAGCTACTAAGGACCTGACCTACAGTTTAACGTGGGCCCCGAACCACTTGTGTCTCCACCGGGATACCTAGGCTTGGATAGAACGTTAGCTTGGGATTCTGGAGGATGCGGAAATGTGTCGATCAGGGTCTAAGTTGAAGGTATCATTCCGACATTTGTGTGGTGAAATTGAGGGGAAAACTTGGAAAAACCTTAGTCAGGATGGTCGGCTGGGGTCGATTCCGGGAAGAGGTTAATTTACCTAATGTGATTTAATTGTTCTAAAACACAATCTTTATTATTTTACTCATGGTTCTACATTCAAATGCCAACGAGACGTAAATATATATTTTTTTAAGCTATAAGACAACTCCTTAACAAATTCCAGATAACTAATTAACCAGAATACGATAAAGCCGCTCAGACTGAGCGTCATTGCCCGACAGTCGCCATTTTAAGATTTTAGTTTTTCACTCGGAGACAACACTGATTCTTTGCCCTACAACAACTTCAAAATGAAGAGCAGGCAGGATTATTACTCATGAAAATTATTCAACACTAAAAATCATTATTTTATTCTGTTTAGCTTGTCATCTCTCCTCTTCCAATTTTACATCAATTTCATTCATTGAAAATCTATTTCTTTATGCTGCGCCTACGCCCTAAGGTCTACTTATGGCGCCTTCACTGTGCTGACTGCTAGTCTCTGCTACCATCGGGCTCTACACTGCAAAAAATAGCTGTGTTAATTCAACACAATGCGGTGTTTCAGCGTGACTACCACTTTTGTGTGCTAAATCAGCACAACACACGGGGTTGATTTCGGTACTGTGAAAAAAAAAAGTTTACGGCTGCAATGAGATTTGAACAGGGGTTCCTCAGTTAGAAGTCAAGCAGACTCAGTTAGAAGTTCTGCCGACTTGGCAGAATCGTCAGACAGAGTAGGTCCTATGCAAACGATATTTACTGAACAACATTTGAATTAAACGACTACACTATGGATTAAATAGTGTATGGGATCAAATATATGTTGCTGAACCCCCAAAACAAACTAAGTTACTTGCACGACTTATCCCATGGTTTAATCACTTCTTATTTGTCAGCTGAGAACTAGAATTCTCATTCATTGAGAATATTCTATTTCTATGAAAGCAAGCAAGATGTTGAGCGCCAAACACTTGAGCAGCATTACTGCTTCCTTATCGTAACAACATGTCAAATGCAGCTTGCTTTCATAGAAATTGAACATATTCTCAATAAATGGGGGTTGTTATCCCTAATTGACCAAGAGGAAAGTGATTAAATCAAAGCATAAGTCGTGAGAGTAACTTTGTTTCTGTTTGGTGTTCAGCAACATTTGTTTATCCTCTATATTGTTTCAATCTAGTCTTCTTTCCGTCTGACAATTTGGCGAAGTCGGTAAGACGCTGGACTTCTGACTGAGCAGCTAACGTTCAAATCTAGCTACAGTCGTAACTTTTTTTTCTCTCCCAGTACCGAAATCAACACCGTGTGTTGTGTTGATTTAACACACAAAAGTGGTAGTCACGCTGGGGCACCGCATTGTGTTGAATTAACACAGCTATTTTTTACTGTGTAGGTGTCAGCCCTGGTTAGTGTCCCAGTGAAGGCATAGAAACTGCTGGGGAGGGGTGAGCGCCATTCCCCCACTTTCCCCTATACAGAACAGTTATTCTACCGGTAAGCTTTTGTGATTCTGAAAGTGGGAGCAAGATCCTGTCAGAGTAACATAAATTGTGAGTGTTTGAATAAGGTTTTGAGAAAGATATTCGGAACGAGATGACCAGGGAATGATTAATGTAGAACACCACAAAATGTATAATTCACCTGATGTTGTAAGAACAGTGATATCACGACGGCTAAGATGAGTAGGCCATGTAGCTCGAATGAAGAGAAAACTAATATTATATTTCATTGTGGTTGGAAAGTCGGTGGCAATAGAGACCGTCGGGAAAACCTAGACGTCGTTCGGAGAAGAATATTAGAAGGGAATTTCTATAAGTACGTGTTCGTGATGAAAACTAGCTTTGATGTTGCCCAGGATAGAATCGAATGATGAAAGTTTGTTACTGCGGCGATGATCTTGCGAATTCCTTAAGCCATAAGAGTTAGTTTAGTTAGGCATCTTTGGCTCTGGCCGATCAGTTTGTTATGTTCTTATAAACAAATAAAAATGTTTTTACATTTCTTCAAATGATTATTAATAATAATATTTGGGTGTGTGGAATTTGTATCGGAATGTACGATCATTTCATTTTAAACACCCTGCATACCAGTTATAATCCTCCCTAAATATTGTGTCTTGAATTTGTAAGGGAGTAGCTAATAAGATAGTGATCAAATTGAAATTTGGCACTACCATATGTCATGTAAATGTTTCGAATTTTAGTGCTCTTTGATCCTGGATGTATGTCGGTATCTTGGATATCTTCTTTTTTAATGGAGGACTAAAGGCTTGGCGCCATATCCGGTTGGTTGCCATAGCAGCGGCGGGGGTCAAGTCTAAACAACAGTGAACAGTCAAGTAAGTTAGATGGTAGGAACGTAGACAGTAACTTGTGGAAGTAATGGCTGACTTTTTTTTCTTTTTCTGGTTTTCATCCTTTTAAAGCAACATGTCTCTCTCTCATTGTAATGTTTGCAATCTGGTACGAAGCACATACCCATGATGAATTATTATTATCGAAGAAACTACATAAACCAACCACTGTTGTTTAGACTTGAACATGGCGGGTTACCATGACAACCAACCGGATCTGACAGAAGACTTTTGTGGTCTATTGGTAATTTAGGTGGGGGGAGTGGTAGTGGAAGCACACTGCACAACTCGCAAGAACAGGTGGAATACAATAGTTCCTTCGTGTGTGGACGTAGTTCCCGTAACTTTTCCTAGATGGCAGAGGTGTTTGCTTAGAACTGAAAATATTTTACTGTGCTTGTTTTGTGTGGAACAGCTGTGTATTTATGCTCTCATTTAAAATTTAAAGTTCTCATTAATGAATTAAAAAGTGAAACTGAACATTGTTGATAAAATAATAAGATAGGTAATTGCAAAACAAGAAAATTCATGCTCTCATCATTGTAATTAACATAATTTTTTGCAATGAACTGTCCAGTCCGGCGCAGCCTTTCATCCCCGTAGAAAGATCGACAGCAGTCATGCGCATATACCACCCACAACCGATTTTACAATCCAATGTTAAACAAATGAATCAGGTGTTTGAAATAAGAAGGTACATTTTGTAAATTGTTATACAGTTTAGGAGGAAATTTTGCTTTTTATTGAATGGTGAAGATTTTCTTGTTTCTGTTGAAATCGAATAAGTGTTTGTCAAACAATATAGACCTGTTATAGTATTATGACATAATACAATTCAGCAATTCAGAGATGCATACGATTTCACTTAAAATGATGTGAGTGATGGTGGGTGTTCAGCCCGGAGGTCAGTATATGTATGACCTGAACAAATAGTGATTTTTCTTGCCTTCCATTGCATGAAGATGACGTCCTAAGCACAGTCACACTGTATATTCTCTGGTAAACAAACGAAGTACAAAGATTATTCCTCTGTCGTTTTTCCTCTTTTCATGACGAATAACGGGAAGTATCTGTTCATAAGCCGTTGAAATCCCCCCCCCTTCCTATTCTACCAAAATTAAATATAACTCTAGGTTTTCCATGTCAGCTGAATATATGGCAATTTAGACTAGAGTAAACTTGCAAAATAAACCATAATGATGTTTGTTTTATTTACATTTTTAAGAAGACAATTTAGGGCTTGAAGTTGGAAACCCTGTATGTCGAAAGTGAAGCGGAATTAGAACAATAAAAATAAATTCAGCTGCGAAACTTTGTTCCCATATTTTAGAAGCAGCCTGTACACCAATTTACATAGTACAAGAGTAGATAGATCTTCAAGTGTTTTGAATTAACGACTGTCGTGTTCCCTCAGATCAAAAGCCTTAATCTTACAATATACATGTTAAGCAGCCATATGCAGTCATTGGCCAGGGGTGTGTGACTTCCTTTTCAACTGAGATACAATTTAAAGCAAGGGTAAGGTTTCCTTTCATGTTGTGTCCCCTATCCCATGCAGTTTAGCTGGAGTTCCTTCAATATATTGTGTTTTTCCTATCTTAGCGAACCCTTCTAAAACAAACCAGCTCTGTTTTGCTACAGCTTGTGTCCTCTCGTTTTAAGATTCCAGGGCCCTAAGATTTTTTTTTACTACAAGTAACATAATTGTTCTATCATTCCTAGTCAAACACATATTTATTACTGGATTTTACAATAAAGTTTTGCAAGTGATTAATGATTATTTCAAATTGTGTTAAGTGGCCGCATTTTCTGATCTGATGAAGAATACTATGAACACACAATGTTATGCTTAATGAGCTGCTTTCCCTTACATTTTCAAACTGGTGAGATTGAATCTGCAAAAACCTTTATTTGCAGTTTTGTATAATTACACAAAATAAACTTGCTTTTATTAATTTGTTAATTAATTTTATGAAAATCATTTCTTTCTTTGTATAAACGCATGGACATAATCAATTAGGTACCTAAGCATTGCCTTTTACATTTAAAAAAGCGCCAAATAAAATTCAAAATCAAAACACTTTTATTCCTGAGATCCTCAATCAACTTTTCCATGTTTAAGGAACGCAGTGGTTCATCGCACGTATGTGAACTTAGCAGGACCAGTTACGAGGCCGGAATTTTTTTTAACTCTTTTAGTTTGTACTGCGTTTGCACCGTTAAAATTTTCGTTTGTACCGGTTTTGAACCGACGAAAATTACAAAAACCGAGTGTCCTGCTAATTTCAATCTTTCTTTACAAAAATCGCTTAGCGTCGATTGTTCCGGTTTGTACCGTCAAAATTTCTGTTTGTTCTGACTTCATACCGAACAAAATCGAAGAACGAAGTAGTCCTGCTAACTTGACGTGACCTTAGCAGGATCTGGAGACAAATTTGTTATAATTTCAAACTTTCTTTACAAAAATCTCTTCTGCTTCGTTTTTACCGTCAACATTTCAGCTCGTACCGGGCTCATATCGCATTAAAAAAAAAGTGGTCGTGCTAACTTTACGTGAACGTAACAGGACCAGGAGACAAATTGGTTATAATTTCAATTCAGCTATTTTTGTAAAGAAAGATTGAAATTGAAACCAATTTGTCACCTGTTACTGCTATGTTCACGTCAAGGTACCAGGACCACTTGTTTTTTTATTTCTTGCGATATTAACCCGGTACGAGCTGAAATTTTGACGGTACAAACCGGCACAAACGAAGTAGAAGAGATTTTTGTAAAGAAAGTTTGAAATTATAACAAATTTGTCTCCTGTTCCTGGTATGTTCACGTGAAGTTAGCAGGACTCGGACTTTTTACAATTTTCGTCGATTTAAAGCCGGTACAGATGAAAATTTTTTTTAACGGTATGAAGTACGAACCGGTACAAACACAGTACAAACTAGTTGAGTTACAATGTTTTCCGGCCTCGTAACTGGTCCTGCTAAGTTCGCATACATGTTCATCGCTTGTCAACATGACAGAATTTCTTGTAATTGAATTCACTTGACTGTTCATTGGAGGTATACCCAAGAATTCGGGAACATTCGAGAAATTTCTCAAACTACGATTCGCCTTGGAAGATGTAGCACGCGTATGAATAGTTTACTGCCACCTGCTTTACGGTTAACCGCAGCACGAACCACAAAGTACTCAATAAAACAGTGTGTTAGCCAATTGCAGAATGTCTTTAACGTGGGCCCAGAGAAAGTTAATAAATGGTGTAAAATAAATACTTGCTAATACCAACTAGCTTCACTGCACAGGCGAAACAAAGCCAAGCAATAGCATATTGTGTTTTTCCTATCTTAGCGAACCTTTCTAAATTGCGATGGCGTTGTGATTGGAGCCTCGATAATCGTAGACAACGTTTTTACTGACGCAAAGGAAGTGAACTTGTAACAAAGTCGCTATCGCAAATTTATGCACGTAAACAGTGTCGAATATAAAACAACTTTGGTGAAAAGTTACTGCTCTCTAGTTGCGGTACAACAAAGTTGCAGTCGCAATTTTATGTGTACAAACAACTTCAGGTGTAAATCGAATTTGCCTTCAACGCATCTTTTATCTGGAGATGTGCCCTGTTCTAAAGAGCTTTTCGAGGGGCTGTTTTAATACTTTTGAGGGGAATAACCCTCTGTCACCCGATGAAAGAAACAGGAAGTAGGTTTGTGTAGTGTGGATATACTATTAAAACAGTGGAACAAAGTTTATGTACTAATTTTCATTTTAATAAGTAATAAATTTTCAATCTCCATTAAAGAAAAAACGACATTTGTAGAATGTGTAGTATAAACGAATATTGTAGTGTTTTGGTAACGAGCATTATCAGTATCTGCTTGGCAACATTGCGTTCCGTCCTTGGGACAGCTGCTCCTCCTCTTCTCGTGGGAGAAAGATGGAAGTCATTGGACAACAGAATCTCACAAAAGCACAGGAGAGGAATTTGTCTGCTGCTGCTGGGTTGGAATTTCTCATTAAATGCAATCACTGGGATTAGGTCTGTGGGCTGGGCTTTTGATAAAAATCTCCACATAAGAGGAAAGAAACCATTCGTGAAAGTAAATGGTTGACTGCTTACGTAAGCTTCCGCGCCGGTTGAATTGTAATACAGGTTGACTTGATTCTGTTCTTAGAATAAATTTTATGCATTACAGAATGTAGAATGTAGAAACTATCAGGTAACTCCATATTTCCCAGCGTGTGTCGGCAGTTCCTTGAAGGTCTGCAAAACGTTCAGTAAGGATTTGTGAACCAAATTGTAATTTTAAAAATCATTTTCACAAGCAAGCAACAAGAAAAGGTTGAAAGATATTAAGCAGATAGTTTGAATTGAATTTTAATTTTATTTATGACATTTAGGCATCAAGGCTCAAGCCTATAAATAGTTTGATTTTTAAATTAATTTTAAAATCTCTTGAAATTCGTGTTTTCAAAACATCTTTATAATAAGAAGATTTTATTAAAGCAACTTTTAAAATAATTTTGAAAGTCATTAAATGTTTTTAGTTTGCTGAAACAAAATTACTAAGTAGTGTAGGAATTACTAAGTTAGTGTCTTAAAAGAAAGTAAGCAAATTCTAAGATTATTTTAATCTACGAGGGTTATCCGGAAAGTAACTTGCTCTTCCATGTGGAAGCGCAATGGTGCCATATTTAGCAACACTGTTGTGTGAGTCAATACGTATCCAGCAATGGCAGAGTGAATGTAGTTCGATTGAGATTGAAAATAATTGTTTTAGAGATTTTTTTAAATTTATTTTACGGGAATTTTGTAGTTAAATTTCTTTTCGACTTGTATTCCTTACTGTGTGCGTTTCTGAAGATTGCATTTCTATTTTGGCTTTATTCACCCAGTAACTGCCGTTCGAAATATGCGCATTCGTATGTTTTATAGTTTCAGGTGTTCTTTTTAGCTTTGATTTATTACTGTTGAATACAGTTTCATGTATATTATAGGCCAGTCAGTGGTTCTCAACCGGTGTGCCGCGAAATTTCTGAGACTTTGTGATTTTGCTTGTAAAAGTAAATAGTTACTTTGAAAAAGGAACAAAAATATTCATGAGCTTAATTATATTTATTTTACAGTGAAATTACTGTTTTTTTACGCCTTACAATTAGCGACAAAGTTTTTTGCATTGTTGCTAATTTAGACGGTGTGCCGCGGGAACGCGCTGCGAAGGATAGTGTGCCACGAACAAAAAGGGTTGAGAACTACTGTTAAAGGCTTTACCTCTCGTTCTTCTTTTCACGATTAACCACACTTTTTTCATAAGAAAGTTGATCAGAAAGTTTGTTAGCTATGTTAGGTGAAGGTGTGATGTAAGTGAAGAAACTACGTGGAAAAAAGTTACATAAAGCCATGAAGAACAAGTCGTATAGTGTGCGAATTAACGGGAAGGATGAGGAGGAAATCCCCCTGTGAGCCTGTATGTAGACGCATTAGATTCATCTCGTTATTTCTTATCAACGACATTTCATCCCCCTTCCTGTAAAAGATTCTTAATTCGCACACTGGGAATAAGATAGAAAAAGAAAGATGGATACGAACTTCTAAGCACAGGAAATAGGTAGATTATGTAAGGTCAAAATGGGACATAAAGGTAAAAAAAGGAAGGTATGTGAAACATGAGGATCGAAAACCAAAGTCGTAACTGACAGTTTAAAGAAATCCGAAATTGACATTTACCAGAAATAGAGCAGAATTGAAACCAATATATTTTTTTTCTGAATACGTCTAGCAAACCAACAACAGTAATCCAAAAAGCTTGTTGCTTAGCAATAACAGGAAGACAAAACAGTCTTTAAGAGCTATTTTATTCAGTTGAAGAAAGAACAAGAATTCGAATATTTCATAATTACAATGAAAACTATAAATTTATTCACCTATGCGTTTTAGGTCAACAACATGGACACTAGTCGAGAAGAACAGAAATCAGAAGGAAGCATTTGAAATGTCGGTTTGAAGGAGAGTGGAAAGGATCATTTGGATAAAGAGTAGGAGGGTTAAGGAGCGATCTGGTAGCACCAATGAGGGAGGGTAGGAACATTATGGCCCAAACAAAGTAGAAGGAAAGCAGGTATTTGGCTGGGACAGCTATATCTACAGGGTGCCCACACGCATGAAAAATCAGGAAATGTCAGGAATTTCATGATTTGTCAGGAAAATGATTGAATATGAGGTCAAAAGTGTTACATAGACGTTTTCTAACTTACAGCCGGTGTGGTTACGACTGAACTTAACCCTACGAGCGCCACTTCTTACCACGAAGAAGAATAGAATTTTAAAAGAATCGATGTTAATTATTCGTTGATACCTAACGGTTTGACACACCACACTTACGTCATGTAACATCCAGAGAATTTTTTTCTCTGTGAACCCTTTACACCAGTTATCTTAGAGGCAGAAAGAAAATACATAAATTGAACTTGGAAAGCTGTCACTTTATTTAACAAGAATTTGTGCTTCTCTAATTCGAATGTTCCTCTAATATTCCCCCTGTCGTTTCTTTAATAGCGTTGGAAGAGTTTCTTAATATTTTAGGCGGGAATTCTGCACACATTCAACTGACACTCTGGGACGTTAAAATTTTAGTTCTTGGGAACAATTTATTACAGAACAGGATTGAACCGCAGATACAGACTTCGCCTGTATAATTTCATTTCTATTTCCCTATCACAAAGTCGGTTGCACTTCCAAGAAAACTCAGCCTGGGCTCCCATGCCATTCTTCCTTCGATGTGGATTATAATTAATCGATCCAACACTTTAACAAAACATAGAAGCTTGTTCCCTTAACTTTGATAGTTTGCAACCTCTCATGCTCCTCTCGCGTATAGCGAAAAAAGCAACATTTAATGGAAATTAAATTAAAGCAAACGAGACCTCACGACAAGCCTGAGCTTTTCATACGTTATTCTCTAATTATTTTTTTACAGGGTTTCACACATCATCACACATACATTCACACTCAGAACAGGGAATCTTGACTCATATGTATTTCCGTAGAGGCAGATTTTGTTTACTAGGCAAAGCTTGATTTTACGAGACTCTATTGTGCACCTTAAATGGAAAATACACATTGTTTAGCAATACGACCGCTCTCATGTCCCTCCCGTGGGGATTTGATTTAATTCAAATAAAGTACTGACGAGAGAGGTTCGGCTCTCTCTTCCCCTTCCAAGGATTCAGATTTCTGGTTCCCTATCTTATACGCATTTCTCTGGAAAACAGTATCTCGTCCCTCCGTCCCCCCCCCCCCAAAAAAAAAAAATGTTTCGCATTTAGATATAAGAGATCATTAGTGAGATAGATTTGAAAGTAAAAGTGAAACCTATGTACTGAACTTATTACTTGCTCTCCAGAATTTCAAAGATATAAAATACAAGTCTCGAAGGAACCTAGGAGCTTACCCCTGGTCATCGCAGCTGCAGGGCCTCAAAGTGTTGCAGTGGTCAGTCGGTCATTACGTGTGTCTTCAGCGAGACGCGCTCCCATTTTATACGGTTCCTACCCCCCTTTGTTTCAACAGCGAGAGCTTGGACCAAATTTAAAGAATCGTCCCGGATTGGCTGAAGCTTCCCACACTTTCTTACCGCGCTCCATAGTCCAGTACACAGTATCCAAGTTCCCTCGTTTTTTGCTAAAAGAATATAAGTCATATGAAATACATGGAATTAAAAAATACAAGTACATAACAGAATACAGAAAAATAACAATCGTGTAAATATCAATAATGAATAAAAGGTTACATACACACATATCAATTTATATATACACTGAATATGGATCTGGTCAGATCATTACCTATAAACCTATAATACCGTATATATAAAAAAAAAAATTAAAAATTAGCACTGTGAGTAACATGATTGGTTTACCAAGCTTGTTACAAAAGTCAGGAAAAAGTACAAAATCTACTGCTGCGTCAGGAAATTATCCCTCAGGGGCTCATATCTTGTGAGCACGTGAATTGGCAACCACGGGGGTACCTGAGCTAAGTCTGGCATTGCTTCCATTTTCCTTCCTGTTCCAAGATTCACCTGGACGACGTGCAAATTTCGCCGCAATTACTGGTTGTAACATATTTCCATTGCAGTATTGTAGTGTACGGTGGTTGGAAAATGTTGTTTGCGTTGAAAGGGTTCTGGAAATACTTGGTAGCATTAAAGAATTCATGAAAAAGTAAAAAATGTTAGTCAAAGCCTTACAAAGTTGTTGCAGAACAGGTTAGTGATAAATTTATCAGATGTAAGTTTCCTCTTTTAAAGACTATTTGTTTTGAATGCCAACCTTTTCTGACACATTTTCAATCTGCAAGTCCCTTGACTCTGTGTTTATTATCTAAATTGCATAATCTCATGAGATCACTTATGAGTCGGCTTATACAGCCAAGTAAGTTGCAATCAGCTCACACTGTAAGTACACTCATGTCACTTGACCTTAATGATGCGGAAAACTTGCTTCCTGTAGATAAAGTTGATGTCGGCTTCCAGACCCAGAAGTTCCGAAAGGAAGTACACGCAACTGAACTTGAATTGTTGCAATTCCAAAAGGAATGCCAGACAATTTTTAGAACCGCGGTTGAGGAGTTAAAAGAAAGAAGCCCCTTGAGACAGAAGGTAGTCAGAGGATTGTCTTCCCTGGACCCTTCTGTAATATTAAACCAATCACAGGTTGGTTGCACAAGGTTCAGATGCCTTCTTCACTGTTTGTTCGAAGCTAACAGAGGACCTCGCAGAAAATGCAAAAAGAGTGTACTCACAACTGTATGAAGATGCCAGAACATCCTTTTCACAAAGCTTTGGAACATATCTCCAAGACAAGCAGGGAATTGCCAGGCTCGATGATTTCTATGCTTCCCTTTTTTCAAATAACTAAAAATACTCATCACCGTGGAAACTGGTAAAGTTGAGTTTGTTATTGTCCCACGGAAATGCTACAGTGAGGGTGGTTTCGCAATCAACAAATTTGTTCTTATTGAAATCCAATGTGAACATACAATAATAGCACTGAGGAGAGTTCATGATGTTGTTATCAATTGCAAAGGAACCCATAGTGTTATCATCACACAGAAAATGCTCACATATGCAAGGTCTGCTCGGAGGCGATATAAACATTATCAGGAAATACAGCGTAATGCTAAGAAAATTGAAGAGAATTGTTGTATGAAAGATAATTTGGTCACTTAGACTATCTAAAAAGTAACGTGGAATGACCTGCGTAGGAATCGAACTCATAAACACAAAAATCTTCAAGAAACAATGAACAATTTATTGGTATTTAAGCACAGAGTTAAGTTTGAGGAACTACAACAATTTAGTACAGCTGCTTCTATACTTGGAAGCCTTGCTGTCTATTATCCAATAACAACCAAAAAGTTAATGGTTTTTATAGTTCAGTAAGTTAACTGCCTTGCAGTATTTGTCTTGACAATTTTATACTAACAAGTATCAAGCAATTTTAAAGTTGTTTCAGGCAACTAAGCACAAAACAGAGCTACTCGAAGATTATAATGCCAACAAGAATCAGAGACAAAAGTAATAGTTACCTTCATTGGAAAAGGGGAGAGTGAATGTGACAGTTCTCTCCCGGACAGACTCTTTTATGATTTCAGAATTTTACACTTTGAGCCCCACCACGTGACTTACTTACTTGTCACGTAGACCACGTTGCCTTAACATATGCTAGTTACAAAACCATTTTAATATAATTTTTACTGCACGTGGAGGGCTAGCCTCTAACAGAGTACTCTCACAAAACAATAGTTTTATTCATAAACATTACACGTGTATTTAGTTTGGCGAGGCTAATTCTCTTTCTATACTTTTAGACAAGAAAATACAAGAAAAGGACATGGTAGAGAACATTTGAAGGTTACTGAATATATTGAACAAACACCAAGACATTTATCTAAAATCCATTTACCCGTGCGACCTTTAACCTCGTTCTCTTTACTTGAGTCTGTCTTCCAAAACCAAATATACAAAGAGCATTTTTACACAGAAGTTTCATCTATTTCCTAAATTGTACCATAATGCCATATATTTAATAAATACCCAAAATTAATATTTATATACAATATTTACACTTGTCATCCACTCTCTTCAATTGTTTTAATACATGGGTAGGTGCTAAGGGTGATTACAGGTGAAGACCACATAATAGTAATAATATACAGTAAACCCCCATTAATAGGACAGAATAATTCTGCAAAAAAGGAAGGTCATGAATGAAATAAAGAAACCGGAAAATGATCAAAAGAAGTTGAGAGAAAACTCTGAAATGTAGCAAGACGAACTTTCTCAGAAAATCAAACTTTTGCGGAAGTTGCAAAATTAACATCTGTGGACATTGTTGGAACTTCTGTTTTCGTTCTGGTGATATTGTTTAATTATTGTAATAGTCTAATATTCATAGAATTTATTCACATAATTATGTTCTAGTTGTTAACATTTTCTTTAACTTGCCCTTACATAAGATGTTCATGATGGAAAAATGTAAATTTATGTTATTTTAATCAGTATCTTTGGAAAATATTTAGTAAAAACTTTGTTCCTGTAATTTTATTGTATTATGAATTTAAAGAAGTAATAAAGTCATAAAATTTGCTACTCAGGTGACAGTTAGGAAGCTACGGGGGGTGGAGGCTGTATGGAAAAAAAAAATGCACAAGAATGAAATTAGATAGTCTGAGAGTCAGGATTAAAAAAAAATCTGGTCAGGAAATTTAAGTTCTTAAATTTTGTGAGCACCTTATCTGCTAACTGTGTGATACTTTGGAAAGCAATATAGAAGGGAAAGAGGAAGAGGTGCAGCTGTTCTCCAACTGAAGGAAAACAAAGCAAAGCTGAAGCGCGTGGCAGAGGTTCGCCAAATAGATGCATAAAAATGTTGACCAGTCTGCAGATTAAACTATCCATATTCAGTTCGTTGGGTCCAGTGATTTAATCATCAATCAGCCAACAAATAAATTGAGATGTTTTCTGTCTGTACGATTGTATAAATAAAGAAGGATTTGTTTTTTTCAGCCAGGAATTTGATCATTCGATTTTAATGTCACCTCATAATTTGCACGAATTATTAGGAGCGACTGACGATAAAGCAGGGACGCTAATTAATAAAATTACATAACATTGTAGGTAAAGGCCTTGTTTAAAAAAGTGCCCAAAGCTCATTTACATAGATTTGTTTATTAGATTGTGGTAGCATGTGTTGTTAAACGAATTAATTCCTCTGTTACGTAGCGAACAGAAATAAAGCTTGTCACTCGTCCTCTAACTACTCTAGCTGTTGTCCTTCGTCTTTCTCTCCATAGATGGAATTACTGGAGAAGTTGCAACAATTTTTTTTCTCTTCGTTCGGAGTTGTGCATTTTAATGCTGTTGCGGCAAAGTTTCTAATACAATGAAGGAAACGTTACATCAGCAGCTGTTCAAGGAGCAAGTCGGCATCTTTTTTCTTTCAATTGTTAATTTCATTTTTACCTGAGATGCACTTTTAATTGTAAATGCAGATTTCAGCAGCTTATTGAATATTTTATAAATTTGCTAGATCTGATGTTCAAGCTTTCTTTCAGAGAGTTCCCTCGCGGAGATATTTTTGTTTTCTCCGAGGTGGGGAAGGAAAGGCGGTATGAGATAGGTTCGATTAGTTCTTGAAAACTGCTCCAGATTCGAGGTAGTATTTTTTATGCGCTGAACAGTAATTCCTAATAATCCGCGGTATCTCCCGCTCCTACCTCCTGAAAGATCCTAAATGCAATCACATACATATTCCTTATTGTCTGTTTATAGCAGGGGCGGATCTAGGATTTTCGTTAGGAGGTGTAGGTCTGAAGAATATTGGCTTACGGAATTCTCAAGTTCATCGCCGCAAAAATAATACATTTTATTAGTGCACTTAATTTGTTCCAAATTGGAAGCTCTTTGATGCTGTCCAGTAACGTTGTACAAATATTGTCAATTCGTATTCCCATAATGCTTTGCGGATGAGTGGTGGCGAAAACTAGCAACGTTGCGCGAATACTTGTACGTGATTCGCTGTGAATAAAACTTTCTCATTTGGAAACTACTGTGACTGTATTAGAGAAGGAAAGGGAAGGTTTCCAAGCCATTTGAATTCTCTTGACGCAAGAAGGGAACAAACCAGTGAAGCTGGAGAGTATGTACATGGTTTGAAGTTCGAACCTGCGCCGCGTACCCGGTACAAACAACGGGGACTGGGTAGTAATTATTATTTTGCTGCTTTCTATAACAGAGTAAATTCATGTCTCTTTCTTCTATGCTTTGGCTTTTGGAGCGAGCTTCTGCGAGGGCAAGAGTGCAGTTACCTCAGTGTTTGCTGACGCGTTTCATTAGCAGCGGCGGTGTTTCCGTCTTTCAAGAACAAAGAATTTCTTTTTCTTCTTTTCTTACAAAGAAGGCGAAGTTAAACAGAATAACAGGTATACGCGACGCCACCTACCAATTTTCCCTACAAAAAATAGGGATTCAAAATCCGGTATGGTATATTTGTTTCGCCAAGAATCCATGCACCAGCTTTGTAGAACTTCTCTCACGATTTCAGATCCAATACCTTATTAACTAAATAACATCTTCGTATGTGTAAAGAAGTGAATTTTATTCCTGCCAGCAGGTATTCTTGGGTCTGGTTCATTTATATCGTTATTTTTCAATGAGGAATGTGACTCATCTTAGAAGGATCACAGACAACACGACAGTCACATGAATTTCTTAACAAGTAGTTATTTTTAATGAAATGTTTGCATTAATGAAACAAAGAATATTGAAAACTTGGACATTTGTGGAGTTTGGCATCTTGTTCTGTTAGTACTAGATCGTGCCTTATAATTGAGAGATCCCTGATTCGGTTCTGTAGCCTAGTGGGATTTGCACTTAAAAACATAGGTCCTTGCGTATGGGCATGCTAGCATAATGATTTGATAGAAACCAATGTGAATTCACCATTGCGTACGCCTTGCTTAGGAAGGATTGTATTCTTTACGTGAATATTTTTGGAAACTGAAAGGTGTCTGATTTTT
>JAGDQP010027253.1:0-25162 GCA_022664845.1 Lepisma saccharinum
CCCACACCTCTCTTTTGACTGTGCATAACAGGGCCACCGTGGAACTTACATAGTTTCGCACATGAAATTCCTTACTTCAGCTATAGTTTACATGTTAACGGAAGATTCGTATACCTCGTCAGACTAATCTATCATCTCTAATAGAAACGATGCATTGTGATTGGTAGAAGGAGTCTCATCGTGCCTTAATTCAATATTAGGCCTGAGCCTAAAGACCTTTAAAATGGAATTCAAATTAATTCAATATTTTTTGGACACCAGCTCTCTTCTCCTCACTGTCATCTCAGTACCGAAACCTACAAGTTTTTATGTTGAAACAGCAGGGGTAGTACACATATCAATCTTAATTTGCTGAGAGTTTGGATCTAAAGCAAGGTTTTGAAACCCAGATGCGACAAATAGTGTTTGCTGTAGTTAACCACCGTGAATGGCTGACTGGACCAATTTCAAGGAGGGCAATATGTGTGGGGAGTATTGCAGTCCTTATGTCATGTGTGATCCAATACCCTTACTCTTGATCAGTAACCACATCCTTTACGACATTCTCACTCAGTGAAATAAGAGGCTCTTCCACAAAGATTTTGATGAGCGAACAATCATTTTCTAGTACTGTTGCGGTTTCTAGCATCTTGCCAGTGTTATATATCCACCTATTGTTAGACAAGGTCTTCTCATCCAGTGCTGTAATCAAATCGTTGCTGTGAAGGGTACAATCTAACCATGCCAGCTTACGACCAACCAATATGCAATACAAAACATTGGACCACCTTCCCAGAATCTCCTCCAATGGCCTCCAGACTCTTATCAATGCTCTTCTCCTTCAGGAAACCTACTTAAGGGTACCTATAATATTAGCAATAACCTTAGCTTTTCTTTTTCTTAGGTGTTTCTTCAGAGTGAAGTGACAGAGATAGCTTCCACCTGGATCACTGCACAGAGTAAAATGTTGTTCATTGATGATGAGAACTGCTGATCTGAATTGTTTGCCTTCAGCACGATTTTAGTTTTTTTTTTTATCTTCTCGACCGTAAAGAAATGAGTTCAACTTCACGCTTCTTACAATTTTCTTCAAATTCTTGATACATGGATATCATTCATACCTTTCTCTGGGATCCTTTTGACTATACTGTCAATATCAACAAATCTTTTTTTTAGTGATCAAACCAGCTCCAATAAAGATGTTTAGGATGAAGGCCAACAGCATATCTGATGCTCTGCAAAGAAACATTAGGAATTTTTCTGTCCTCCTATTAAGTGTTAAGCGATGTTGGTTTTCCTATTTGTTCTAATGGCAATTCATAGCTTTCATAATTTACATTTTGGGCATCAGTTATTTGGTTTTCATTTGCATATTCAAATACATTTATTTCATATTTTGGTGTTGAAATATCCTGCTTATACGTATACCTCTCCTCATATTCATTAATCCTCCTTCTCTCATTCTCTTGCCGCATCTGCTTACTAGTCTGTTATGCTCAGGCAGATCTGGCAAGCCAATTTGATGTAGTCCATTTGCGGTATAGTAATCTCGTATAGTCGTGTCAGCAGATATACAGTTTTTCGGAAAGCGCTTGCACTTATGGTAGGGTTTAGTACTCCACACCTTGATCTATTGTTTGTACAGTCACTTCTCTTGAGCTAATAGTGTAATTTTGGGTGGTATTTGGGTGAATGATTCCCCCCATTTTCAAAGAAAGCAAAGACATAGATCGGGAAGGTCAACAACGCATACAAGCACGAGCTCACAGGGTTGTATTTGCAGGGGTTTGTTTGACAATTGTCTCAGGATAGTGCGGTCACAATTTTCCAAATCTTCAGGAGGGGTGTAATAGTCAATTATCTGATAAACTTAAGCTTTTTGTGGGCTGTTATAAAATTGGCAAAATAGTATGTTACAATAATAAATGTCTTATAGCTCCTTGAGATCTGAACAAAAGACAATCGAAAAGTTCAATCAAAATTAGTGCTTGTCTCAAAATTTAAGTCTGAACAAACAAACAAAAAAAATGATTAAAAAAAACTTTTCTTAAACAATTCGTACTAAAAAGTAAAAAATACTTTTGTTTATGCATGACTAAAAAGTATGGGGCGCGCTCTCATACTCTCATAAATTCTTCAATTGACGCGCCCATGATTTTCTTTTTAGTCATGCATAAACAAAATTATTTTTTACTTTTTAGTACGAATTGTTTAAGAAAAGAATGTTTTTAAAAAGTTTCTTTTTATCTTTTTTTTTAGTTATTTCGTTCTTTGGATACTTTTTCTCAAGATAATGTTCTGTGACCCAAATCCTAAAGTATTCTGCAACCAGTCAAACGCAACATCGTTGCGCTCTAACTAGTATTTGTTTCAGGATAAAGAAGCTCTAAATAAAAATAATAAATATGCTTTTAAAACAGATAAATATGTAGACATATATGAAAGTAACAATGCAATATTGTATTGTCACCCGACTTACGTCACCGTACAAAATTTCATCATTGTATGTTGTCGGGATATGAGTTAAATTAATGTTGCAATATTTGAGGACACGATGAACCATTGTGCATTAAAGAAAGGTGTGTATAAATACAGACGGTTCGAATTGAAAACCCTTTCGCGTAGTCGTTTAAAAGTTAAACCTAATAACTCAATGAGCAGTTACATCAAGAAAGAAAAAGAACGATGAACCTTTAAAATCATGTTAACTTCCATGGTTAGAACTTGTAGATGGTCAATTCTAACATCTAATGTAAAGCCAACACCAGTCACACATTATGTTCAGAAATTGAAGCTTATGCGCGAACACACGTTAGACTAAAGTCAGCTTTTGTGCAAAGTATGAATATTTTATGCCTCATATTTTGTCTTGTTATATATAAAAATGTACTCGTAACTTTTTTTTTTAATTTGAAAATGTCACTTAATTTGAAAATGTGACGTTTGTTCGCGCATAAGCTTCAATTAATGACATCAATTGAATATGAATTTCTCAGATCGAAACCAGAAAGAGAGGTTCTTTCGACGAAATGTCGAAACATACGCAGTTTTGTAGCAAGAGTCACTCTATATGGCGCTTCATCCTCACATATGACGTAATATCTCCACAGATAATGACGTAAGGCGTGTTCGCAAGTGTCGGCTTAGCAAATCGCAACCAAAGTTGTACCCAAGAATTGAATCTGAGCAAAGTTATCATTTGAAGAACTACAGGATAAAAGAAGATTCACCACGTAAGAATTCCATTGCCATGTATTTCATGCGCAGTACACAAGTATATAAATCCCAAAATCTACTTTCTTCAACTATAAACTTTGCTTATAAATACATTAATTGGGTGCTACTTTTTCATTGGGGTTCTTTAGTCTGACATGTTTCATGTAATTATTTGACGAGAATGCGTCAATGGCTCCCAAAATCTTTGTCCCTCTAGCACTATATCTACTCATATTTTGACATTTCTTGACAGGTATTTTGTAAAACTAATTGGTTTTGAAGTATTCTTTTTTTTTTATCTTCGTACGTAATCAGGAAGATCGTTTATAAGTTATCGAAAGAAAAAGGGTCCCAAGACCGAACCTTGCTGGATTCCCGATGGAACTAAATATTAACTGACATTCATACTTTGTATTATATAAAATCCTTACGATTTCTTGAATAGAATTAAAAAATGTTCATAATGTATAGTGAACACTTAAAGTAGTAGAGTTTTTTCTAATAATTTTGTGTGATTCGTGATATCAAAAGCCTTTGAGAAATCAGTGTAAAACAATAAAATACTAAATGAGGGTGGGATAGATTAATGGAAAACAATACAGTCATTTAACACATCAGTAATATACTACTTTTATCATCCTTTCAGTCCAACAGTCGTATAATACATAGAACTATCATCATTTCTTGACTTTACGAAATGCACAACCTTGGTAAAACTATCTCGTTTAGCAATATTAAAGTAATGAAAAACCAAGGTGATGGAAAGAATCACTAGTGTGTAACACAACAATGCTCTTTCGAAAAGAAAAGAACTGTGTTTTGTCATTCGGTTTATGAACTAAGACAGGCCAATAGTTTATGGGTCTTTATATTTCTTGAAGAGAGATGGTCTCTACTCTTACCACCATTTCAAGGTCTTCATTTAATATACGCAAACACTGAGATGTTACCAAACCCTCTCAACTACCTTGGAAGTAAAAAAGAAAAATATTGAACGCCAGTTACCTATAAATCATTGTAGTCGCAAAAGCGAAGTTCTCAGACAAGCGTATTGAACTACAAAGGATTTTTTTAAGGGTGAACGCCCCGTAGATCATTGACTTTATCTCAGGCATAGAGAGAAAGATCTCTATACAAGTTATTTGGAACTAGAAGATGGGGGAGTCTGCAACACCTTTAGCATGTCTACAAAACATATGTGTAAGAGCGTGTGTGTGTGTGTTAAACTCCTTCATTTCAAGAATTTCTTAGAAAAAAAAAAGTGAGAGGGAGAGTGTGAGAGATGTATATAACCTTCCTTGACCCCTCGAGGACCAAGGATACCGTTGCCATGTCTGTGACCGAAGCTTCAGATGAGATGGTTTAAATCGAGAACCACAAGAAAATGAAGGTCACCAGCACCGATTGGATGGCCTTGGAGAAATCGTGGCAATTTAAGGAAAATAATTTCAATATTCTTTTCTCTATAATTTCGGCTCGTTCATTAATACTACTCTGTCCAATATTTATAAATAACATTGACTGCTGAACTGTTTGAAGGCAATTCCTCTGTTCACTTGTTTGCTCTTTACTTTCTGGTGCTTCTCTTTGGTATAAATTTGTTTTGAGAGTCTATCTTCTGATGAAGATCAAACTAATATTTGCTCATTTCGTACTAGACATCGATATTTATTATCAGAAATATACAAGTGAAAAACGGATCGAAGTCCTTCTGAGTACTTGAGAAGGACGAATAGACCTCTAAACATAAGAGTTAGATTTGAATTCTTGAGTGAGCATCTCTCCTTTTCTCCATTTAGGGAGTTTTTTTTGATGGTAGGGATTCTGGCTATTTTTTATTTATTTATTTTTTTTAGTTTGGGAGTGTAAAGCCAAAATTCGAGGGTGCAAGTAGAGTTTTGCCAGTTTGTCGAATTTTTAGGCTTCTTATTTTTAATATGGGGGAATGTGCTTGAGAATTTAGTGGTGACACCACCCATTGGGAGGTCTGGTAGATCCCTGCTCAATCTGTAGGTTTTTTTTTTTTTTTTTTTAATTGTGGTTAACATTCTAGACGAGTTGGTGAGCTTCTAAAGACTGGCTTTTACGGGATTAACTGGCAACGTTTTGCCCTAAACCCATCACGTTTGAAGGATGAGTTTCCTGCGATCTCTCTTTCGGGACAGGGTGGTAGCGAAAAGGGCTTTAGCTGAGGTACCATTCAACCATTTGCGTGCTGAAACTTAGTCAGGATGGTCGGTAGCGGAGCTCAAACCAACATACCTTCCTATTGTCGATCCGAAATTCACTACGTTAACTGCTGTACCACGTGTGTTAAGTAGAAAGGCTTGTTAAGTTTCGTTTGTACACCTGTTAATTATTCCGTCTGTTATGTTCTTCACCAAAGTTCTGCTATAATTATGAAAGAATTTCAACGAGATTTTTCACAAAGGTCCAAGAGAGAACTTATTTATATTCTTTTCCACTTTTCGTTCAAGCTGTACCCTTAAAAACAACATGGCCGCTCGCTATAATTAGTTTCAATAATCGCATTTAGGACATTATGCCCTAGTATCGCTCAAGCGCCCATTTCACTGCGTTATGTAAACTACGTATTTTTCCAAAATCAAGGTTAGGTCCTCATGATTTCCACCGTTTCGTTTTTAAATGTGTAATATATTTGAAACATAAGTGAACAAATATTACAGTGGTTGGCTTCAAGTATCATGTTAAGGATGATACAGACTTGTATCCAAATTAAACGACATTTATTATGTAATTCTATTATATTTTAAATATTTGCAACATCTATTGCAAAATTACTACCATAAATTGTATGTGCAATTTACAACTATTTGTATATTGCCAAGATGAAAACTTGAATTGCACTTTATATGTACCGTGATGTGAGGCTCCATAAGGAATAGAAAATTGGTTAATTAATTGATATAGGTTTCCAGTACCCATGTCTTCTTGCATGTAGCTGAATAACTTATCAACAGACAATTTATCCAATACCGGGACAGTCTCATCCATTTATTTATTTATTCCTGTTTAATGTTGACTATTTCTTTACATTTCTGTTACATACTCAGGACAAATTGCTACTTGAGCCTTCTTTATCAAGGTGCGTAATGCGTGTCATTCTCTTCCGAGAAGCATACTATTAATACAAGATCACTACAATGAACATTACATGAAGCACTGGAAGAATTTAAAACTATTCCAACGTCTCCAAGTACTACCAACTTGTAATTATCTAATTATGAGTTTGAACTTTAACATATAGCCAACTACTGGAGTTTCCTTCACTTCTCCATGGTTATAGGTTCCAGGTACAGGTACAATTTGGAACTCTTGAAGAGTTCTTCTGGTGCCCAAAATATTCCTCTAGTTTAAGTTATAACATTTCATCTGAGTCTTCTTTTATTTCAGCTGTTTCTTCCTAGTCATGGTGTTTCGTCGTCCATGTGTGGCGGTTTTCCACCTGTATGTACGAGGTGCGTTTCCAAAATAAGGTTCGAACAACAATTACAAAGCAAACTTTACTTATAAAAATATAATTTATTAGTAGCAAAAATGTGTACATTCGTTATTTATTTTTCTGGATAATCTCCGTGTATTTCCCTACGTTTTGTATAGCAAGACACCTTTTTCTTTATAGTCATATTGTAGAGAACAGGAAGGTTAAAAAAGGGCTGTCGAGATATCAAACATTGTTCTTATATCAGCAATACAATATTGTAGCCTCAATCTCAGTTCTCGTATTCCTTTCATTTACTTTCAGTGTGCGCTAAGTTAAGAAGAAAGTGCAAGGCTGTTATGGTTTCAATTCATTATACACGGGGAGGTATATAAAGTTCACCTATGGTATTTCCAATCTTTATGTTCAGAATCTTAATATGTAAAACTAAGCATACGACATTACTACTGACACTAAATACTCAGATGATCATTTTTATTTCCCACTGCAACATACAGTTACGTAATTCCCAATCTTATATCGACATCTGTGTATAACATAACTGAATTCCATTTGAATGTCTCAGCTTTCCTTATAGCAATTGTCCATCCAGAATTTTGATATCTTAATATTATTTACCAATTATTATTTCTTCTGAATAATAGATTATTAAATTTATATACAACACCTTATTCGATCATTGACATTATTTTACGATATGTTACAACCATCTTTCAACAAACTACTAGAAATCCTTCGAAACCAATATTTGGTCATAGTCTTTGTCATATGCTTTACACATTATGAAATTCACGTACTTCAATCTTGATATCATTTTCGTCAGAGACTTGAAACAAATATTGAGGCTTCACCTTTACCCTGAATAACCAGTCGTTTTAAGATGGTGATGAAAGAACGTTCTGTAACAAGAATCCATTCATAACCTTTCGGATGACCACTTTAAGTTTCTTCAGTTTCTTTAGCCACAACAAGCTAAAATTAGATTCTTAAGCAGATTTTCCATTGTAGTTTTTTGGTGATTTCAATATATGGTCAACAACGTAACTCACAGTTTTAACCATGCAGCCTGTTTTTATACCTGCTTTATCTGATAAGAAGTTGACAAACTGGCATAATATACTGGTTTGTGCACAAAAATAGGAAGCGATGTGGTCACACCAAACTTTCAATTAAAATGGAGTTCACACATACATCTTCGCAGCTATGCTTATTTAATTGTGCACAGTAGGAGAGTGCTTTTGTATTAGCTGTGATATATTTTCGTAGATAAATACACGAAAGTAATTAAAGTACATTTCGTGCAAGATCTCAACATTTTAATTATTTTCTTACAAAGAAAAATACTTAATTGAGTTCTTGTGCCACTCCAAATTTTAAAATTTCAATTTATTTCTTAACCATGCATTTCAAATAGGCCCTACTTGTCGAAAGTAATGGAAAGGATCACTGCAATAAAAAATAAGTCAAAGAAACAAGTTTTGAGCAGAAGAAGCTTTTATAATGTTGTCACTGTTTATACGTATTTTACTAAAGATACAGCTTAAATGTTTTGCTGTGTTTTTAATTTAGCTAGGTGAACGGAATCCCAAATTCGCTCTATAGATTTAAAAAGACGGTGATATAAAATGTTTAAATAACATTAACTTATTTAGTTATTGTTATTGCAACTGCCAAGACAACCACGCAAAAAGCATAACTACAGGATGGGCTAATGTTCTTCCTTAAGAATATGTCGACAACAAAGAAAATTATTTAATTTTGTATGGACGTTAGATCTCACAGAAGAGCGGAAGCTGGCGCCGACCATCAGTTGGTGATCACAAAAGTGATGGAAAAGTTACCCATCGCGAATAGAGAAAGCAGGGCATCAAAACAATTGAACTTCGAAGCTAAAAGGTTAGATAATCCGTGTATAAAAGTAGATTACCAATTGGAAATCTAAAATAGGTTCGAAATCTTAGCTGACTCAAATAATAATACAGATGAGACTAATAATTAAATTGATGTAAACAAGATATGGGAGAAAATTCGTGATATAGTGAAGAATACCGCGAAGGAATGTAGGTGAGAAGAAACGACAGAAAAACAAGCCTAAATTTGATGAAGAATGCCTTAATCTTCATGAGGAACGAAAACATGCAGGGCAACGAGGGTTAAATAATAAAAGCGAAGAAAACACAAACAGTTATAGTAACGCCAAACGAAACTCCACACGCAGGTTCAAAAACAAGAAGCGAGAATATCTGACGCAGAAGATTCAGAAGATAAAAGAAAACGGCAAGACAAATAACATACGAAATTTATACAAAGGGATACTCGTTAACAAAAGACGACCAGCCGAGGTTAAGAATGATTAGAATTGAAAGCAGAGATCTTCAGACGGATCCGACTAAAATTATCGATGTGTGAGAAACCTATTTCCACAAACAGAGCAATTTGAAATTTATAGCGCAGAACCGTGGATACCCGAAGCCAGCAGGACCGAGATCGAAATGTCGATAAAAAACTGAAAAATTTCAAATCACCAGAAAGAGACAATATTCCAGTTGAATTAATTAAAGCGGGAGGAACGGCAATAATCAAGGAAATTCATAAACTGATAAGTACTGTATAGAGAGAGGAGGAGCTTCGAAAGGAATGGAAAACCTCAATAATAGTTCCGGCTTATAAAAAGAGCGATAAATCGGATTGTAATAATTACCGGCGAATCTCTGTACTCCCAACGTGTCACAAAGCATAGAGTGCTAAGTCGCCTAAGTGTATAAGTAGATGAAATAATTTGAGATTATCAATGTGTATAGGTATTTAGACGAAATAGATCCACGTTGAACCAGATTTTCGCCTGGAGAAAAAATGGGAATACGATGGGACTGTTCACCAGCTATTAACTGATTTTAAGAAGGCTTATGATTCTATCAAAAGGGAAAAGTTATACAGTATTCTGGTACGATTGCAGCGGATTGAAGCAAGGTAATGCCTTTGTCACCACTACTGTTTAACTTTGCACTACAATATGCGATTTTAAAAATAAAAGGTGACAAAGTGGACTAACTTTAAATGGCTTGAATCAGCTGTTCGTATACGAGGGTGATGTAGAAATAATAGCGGGTGATATTGATGCACTACAAAGTAACCCCGATGTTTTAGTAGAAGCGTGCGAGGGGATAGGTCTGCAGATAAACATAGAGTAAACAAAATAC
Organism: Lepisma saccharinum; assembly: GCA_022664845.1. Lineage (NCBI taxonomy): Eukaryota > Metazoa > Arthropoda > Insecta > Zygentoma > Lepismatidae > Lepisma > Lepisma saccharinum. The sequence continues at coordinate 9,859 of JAGDQP010027253.1, forward strand.
ACGATAACAAGGTCAAACACAGAGGATGAAGTAAATAGATACGTAACTGTTGAGAATGAGAACGTAGCGAAAATAAACAAATTTAAATACTTGAGAGCATATCTAACAAACAAAAACGAAGTCACGGAAGAAATAAAAAGTCGTTTATTATCGGGCAACGAATGTTTCTATTCAGTCTAGACACTTCTAAAATCCCGATTAATATCAAGTAGGTTGAAATTGAAAATATATAGAACGGTTATTTTGTCGGTAATACTTCACGGTTGCTGAAGTTGGAGTACAACCCTAGCAGATGAACATAAATTACGTGTGCGAAAATGAAGTTTTGAGAAAGATATACGGGCCGAACTGACCGAAGAATGGAGAGGACTGCATAATGAAGAACTTCAAGGATTTTGCGACTCGACTGACGTTGTAAGAATAATGAAATCGCGACGACTAAGATGGGCAGGCTATGTAGCTCGGATAGGGGAAAAACGAACATTATATTCCATCTTGGTGGGAAAGCCGGAGGTAGAGAGACCGTTCGGAAGACTCGAGAGGTCGTTGAGATGGCAATATTAGAAGGGATCATTGAGCAGTAGATGTTCGTGATGAGAACCGTTTTGAATACTTTACATGTGTATAGAATATTGTAATACTTCATAGAAAATTAGACTTAATATTTTTAGCGGCCCATTATTTATAAATAATATTTTTTCAGTCCGTCTTTTTGTCTGAACGCATGTTAGCGCCTGAATAAAAGCAGATAAAGGCAAGCTTACTTCAGATTTAGTTCAAAAACCTCGATTAAATAATTAATGTTCAATCCGATGACACTACAGCCTTTGCATACCGTCGTGTATGCACCTACTCGTATTTTGCAATTAAACACATCCCGCTAGAAATTTCAATTTTTTTACTGCTTTAAGGCATCTATAGCTCAGGCCAGGATAGAATAGGTGAAAGATTATGGGAAGAGTGAACCAGGGCGTAGGTTCAATAAACTATGCCGGCATTTGCCTGATGTGGTTGAGGAAAACCCGTGCAGAAGTCTCAGTCAAGATAGGTGGCCGCTGATATCGAACCGAAGACTTCCCGAATGCAAAGCAAACGCTCTGGCAATTAAGCTACGGGGGGTCAATACATCCCACTCAGATTTTCACGATTGTCTTCTTGCGTTTTCATTATTTTCATTTACTTTCACTTCAGATACTCGCTCCAATGTGTAAATTGTAGCTGTGACCTCTTCGCTGTGTTTTGTTACTCTCTGCACTTCAGTACGTTCGTTGCCATTGGGCTCCCAAAGTATTTTTTAAAATTATTTGTTTCGTTTTGTTTGTAAAAAACAACAACATGTGAGTAGTCATACACAAATGGAAGGTTATCTCTGAGGCGGCATACGGGAACTCAATGTTAGTTGTCATATACAGTAGCGCATTCAAAACTTTCTCAAACCTCTGAAGTCGTGAAGTCACCAGGGACAATCTGGGTAACATCTACATCGGTCATTTTGCGGTAGATATACTAAACTCTTATCTCTCTATGGCTTACGAAACTCGGAAGTTCATCGCCGCAGTAACAAACATTTGCCATTAGATTCCATCCTGGGCAAAATCAAGCAAATTTTTCACTCTGAACAAAACTCTCAAACATCCCTTCTAACATTATCACCCAACGATGATTCGGTCTTCCTAACGGCCTCTTTCTCTGGCTTACTAACCACGATAGAATTTCATCTTCGTGTATTCCCCATACGAGCTACATGGCCTGTCTATCTTAGCCTCCGTGATTTCATTATTCTTAAAACGTCGAGTGAATCACAGTTTCTGGGATAGATAAAATGAGTTTATGGGCGGTAACAGCACTATGGCTTATGCCCGTCACGATACGACACAGTCTCTGGAGTTCTTCATTAAATAGTGTTTTCCATTCTCCAATAACCTCGTCCCGTTTCAGCCCATACATCTTTCTCAAAACCTTATTTTCAAACAAACAAAATCTCTGTTAAACTGTCAGGATCGCACTCCAACTTTTGCCATCATAAAGTATTATTACCGGCAGAATATCCGTTCTGTATATTTTTAGTTTCAACTTTCTTAATTTTAAACGCGAGTTTAGGAGTTTCTGAACTAAATGGAAATGTGAATTCCTGGTACTAAGTGATTTTTAATTTCTTCCGTGTCCTAATTCTTGCTCGTTACGTATGATCCGAAGTATTTCAGTTCGCTTACATTTTCTTTGATCTCATTCGCAGGTGTCTTGTCTCTATTTCCTTCATTCTTCGTGTTTCGGCTTGTGTATTCTGTTTTCTGTTTTCAATCCCAACACAAGCTTCGACTACCAAGACATCGGGGTTACTTTGTAGTGCATCTACAATGTATATTGACACCTATAAACTCAACATCATCCGTGTATACGAGCTGTTGATTCAAGTCATTCAATGTTAATCCTTTTATTTTTAGAATCGCACATTCTAATGCAAAGATAAACTGTGCTGGTGACAAGGCATCACATTGTTCCTCAATCCGCTACGAATCTTGAAACTATCTTACATATTATTACCTACACGTATTTTGTTTATGGGTAGCTGAAACACATCCTCCGTAGCTGAATAAGTTTGATCGGAATTCCGAATCGAACCAGAATATTGCATAGTTTTTTTCCTTTTGGTAGAATCATATGTTTCCTTAAAATCCACGAACAACTGGACAACCGTCCCATTCAATTCCCATTTATTTTCTAATATTTGTCTCAAGGCGAAAATCTAGACATAGATCAAACATTTCCTAAATCCACATTAGTGATCTCCAATTATTTCAATACCCGTATACGCTTAAGGATGTTAGCAGGATATTATTACTCAATGCTTTGTAACATGTTGGTAGTAGATTACGCAGTAATTATTACGGTCAGATTTACAGCCTCTTTTATAAACTCGAACTATTACTGAGGTTTTCCGTTCATTTGGAAACTCCTCGCGTTTTAATTAATTCAGTTGGGACGTTCTCTATTCCTGGAAGTTTAAAATATTTCAATTTCTTTATTGATATTTCGAGCTCGATACGGGTATCCACGGTTCTGCGGTATGAATTTCCAATTCCTCTGTTCTCCGGTGTGAAGATTAAGAAGGTTTTCGAAATAAGTTTTCCAGACATCGTTAATATTAGTCAGATCCGCCACGTACATTTCTAATCATCCCTAAACTCGACTGGTAACCTTCTCTTAATGAGTTTACCCCTTTGTATAAATCTCGTATGTTATTTGTCTTACCGTTTTCTTTAATCACCTGAATTTTCTGCGTAAAATATTTTAGCTTTTTGTTCCTAGAAACACGAGTCTAATGAATTGAGTTGATATTTAAAACGTTTTAGAAATATATATGAACCTCGTTACCATGGAAATCGTACATGTTTTAATATTTTAGTGTGGTTGAAATGGTAAGGATATTCCCCTGCTTTAGTTTATCAAGTTTGGTAGGATTCTGTTCAATCGTTGCTTCATCATGCTCGAGTATGTGTTCAATAATAAAAGCCTCGTTACATCCCAGTCTCGTTATCGCGTTTTCAAATCTTTGTACACACACCTTTGATTTTTAAGAATTTCGTCCCAGTATTTTCATAACAAGAGGATGAAAAGAGGACGTTAGTTTTAATATAGCACGTGCAATTACTGCCTTCCAGGAAACGTGTTTTTTAAATGAATATAATACTGGATCCTACACATCCTTCCCTGTTTTACCAGACCGTCTCTTGTTCAGCATACATATATCCCAAACCTGAACAAATACAGACACGGTAAACATTTCGTTATGTGTGTCTGTGAGGAAATCTATCTATCTTACTGCCCTGAATTGGTAAAGTTAAACGACCGCTAGCAAGCAAACATACATAACAGCATTCTTTGTATTCATTCATATTTACTTCATAAGCCCTTGTAGCATAGAAAAAAAAACTTTGAAGGAGGGGGAGGAATGCTGCTTTTGTTATTGGAAGTCAAAGAACTTTCAACTTCGCCTGTGAATAACTGTTGACGGGCCAGTGCCAAGTAGTGAAAGTGCAAACTTTGTGAATCTCTGTACATTGACCTGTGTAGTGTATGTGTCTGGCTGTGTATACATACACACATATATATATACTACAACAACAAAAAATAGACGTGTATACCTATTCTTCCTGTCTATATACAAGCGGCTTCTTTTTGTTCCGACATATCCATACACACATATATTTATACATCACTACGTAATACATTAAGAAGGCCAGTGCTCCCAGTGCCCTATATTACGTCATTGTAAGACGAAAGAAGAGGTTGGAGCGAAATGGGAACAAGAAGCGAAGGACCTTATATTGTGTAGGAGTCATAAGAGATCCTTCCACATACACACACATCGTCTATGCATACAAGTGAGGCATTTATTCTATGAAATCTCTGTCCAAAAAAAGAGCTATTTAAAGCCTTCGTGGAATTAATTTTAAATTAACTGCGGGATATCGTATGAGAACTGTTTTAAATTATTTAAAATTTGAATGACCCTTAAAAACTTGGCCCGGGCCCGACATTGACATTCGGGCCCTTAAAAACTTGGCCCGAATGGACTACTAATGCTCTCGATTTTTATTTGAACTATCCTGAGTTTGATTCCCAGTGAAATCTGGATTTCTCACTTGTTAGTGTTGACCGACCAGTGCGGGGACAGTTTATAGGAGCTATTTAATAAGGAACCAGAGGGTCGTTCACGAAAGCCAGGAAAAGCCTCGATGAAGAGTAGTCGACGAACGAAATTGAACGAAAACCAGTGGCGATTCGTGTTTTTATTAAGTATAGGATCTGTAAGGTCTTCAAATGCGCGATATCTTGATCACCTGTCTTCGTGAGTAAGAAGTTATAAAACAAGGTGTTCAAAATTTAACCGTTAGATGGCAATGCATTAGTTTTCGCGACTCAACATTGCCATCCCACACTTATTCCGAGAAAGTAAGTTAATTCTTAAATAATTATATTTCTTTTGACTGTAATCCTCAAATCCTACATGCAAAATCGCCAGTGACGAAAAGCCTCTGGAAGTTTAATGGAACCACATATGAACCTGTTTTGAACCATAGTTCATTTTTTATTTCTAGTATTAATAGGACTGATATGTAAGAATATTAATTTAAAAAAACTTTTTAAAGACATTCTTTTCTTAAACAATTAGTACTAAAAAGTAAAAATAATTTTGTTTATGCAGGACTAAAAAGAAAACTTGGGACGCGCCAATTAAATAATTTATAAAGTCACTGTATATGAGAGTGCACATGCTTTTCTTTTTAGTCATGCATAAATAAAATTATTTTTTTACTTTTTAGTACGAATTGTTTAAGAAAAGTATGCATTTAAAAAGTTTATTATTTTTTTCGAGTTATTTTGGTGTTCGGATACATTTTCCCAAGCTAAATATTTTGTGACCCAAATCCTAAAGTGTTTTGCAACCAATCAAACCCAGCATAGTTACAGGTTAATATTTATTTTAGGATAAAGAAGTTCATATTAAGAAAATATTAAAATAGGCTTTTAAAATATATAGAAATATATGGAAGTAAAATGGAATATCGTATTGTCATCCGACTTACGTCGCTGTGCAAAATGTCATCATTGTATGACGTCGGTAAATGAGTTAAATTAACGTTCCAACGTTTGAGGACACCACGTACCATTGTGAACTAAAGAAACGAATGTGAAAATTAGTGAAGTAAACACTCTGATCAATCTTAATTTGCTTGGGTTTCTTCAGTAGCTGACTTCAGCACGTCCCGATACAGGTGCAAAATCCACAAATATTTATGTCCCAAAGTGGGATTCGAACCTTAAACTTCTTTGATGTTAGGTTGACGCTTTAGACTTCACGACTGCCAAGATTGGTGGATACGCGTATTTTAACTCAGGAGTCAGGACCCACACTAGACAGCAAAATTCGAATCGTATCTTGTAACTCAAATATAAAACAGCTAAATAACAATAATAAAAAAAAGAGTACTTTTAATTCATGTGAGATATAAAATATTGAACCTTCGTCTCTCTTGTTTTTGGACTGAAGATATTATCAAGTAAACATATTATGTGTGATAGGTTGATTTAACCTAGAAAGGAAAGTCCCTTCGATTCTGTCTGAACATTTATTATTTTCACGTTTTGTAATTCAGTTGAAGTAATACTAACGTCCTGCACCGAGCTTGTAAGTTGGAAACCCACTTTACTAGAAACAATAACGTCCCGTTTTCATAAGCTTATTCGTTTCAGCCATTCGTAACAATTCTTACTGATGATGTTTTGGTTTATTCACGTTGCATTTACTCCTTTCATCGTTATTCAAATATTTGCATTTGTAGAGTCCCGGAGGAAAACCTGACAAATCCAAAATTTCAGATTTTGTGATTTTATGCCATAAAATAATTTACCTGGTGTAGTTTTATAGATGGCTTCACTGAACTGGACAACAACCTGACAAGTCCAGAGATATTGCTGGAGGAAAATCTTAGAAATCCACGCAAACCAGGCGAATATTCTGGCAAGTCCAAGGAATTTATTTAATGGGAAATTTCTTGTGTCTTTGATGTTTGGCCTGTATAGCTAATTCCATTGTTGGGATTAATTTGGTTGTTTTTTAGTTTGGCGTTGAAAACTTCAAAGTAATTCCACCTATTTAGAAGTTGCGTCTAAATATGAATATAGAAGAAGCAGTGATTCCGCCAGACACCCCCCTCCTGTGGGGGGGGTTCATTCCCCAAATTCTAGACAACACCCCCATCTTTAAAATTTTTGCCGTCCAAAATCGATAGAAACGGTGCGAAACTCCACTTACACTCTCCCAATTTTGACTTTACAACCCCCAAACTGAAAATCCTGGCGGAAACCTTGAGAAGAGTAACTCGTCTGTTCAAGACAAAAACATGTCTTCGAAGAACGAAATGTATAATACTGCAAGACCCGTGTAAATGGATGATGATAATGAGTGTTCTGTCCGAAGACAGGTTCTGACCCAAACGTACTTGGGCAAGATGAACCAATGCTGGTTTACCATTGCCTTCTGTTGGATGAAGATTCCGAACCCCTTGTGTCCCCATTGGGAATCGAACCCGGTACCCCTTGATTACAAGACAGTAAACGTTACAACTTGCCCAAAAGCAGAAGACTTTGAATCAGGCAATAAGTCATGGATTTGTCAGATTCTTCGTCTGTAGAAATTAAGTTAAAAAAATAACATATTGGGAGTCTTGAAACTTTGTCTCCTGCAAAATTAGAGAATTGAAGACTGAATTGAAAAGCATCCCAAGCCCACTTTTTCCGTACTTGCATTTTTTCTGTTCGTCGGTATCTATGTTCCAAGTGCTTGCATAAATATTACATCCTGATCCCACTGCAGAAACCCTTTTTTAATACAAAATAATTTCCGCTGAATAGGGTAACATACGAAGACCTTCGACTGTTTCTCTTTTCCCTTGAAAAATATACACCGGTGGACTTAGGACGTTTTCCAATTCAGGTCTTTAATTGTGACTTATCAGTTTTATTTCCTGCACTCTTCGTCTGATAATTGTATTATTTCGAACATGAATACCATTTGCAATTGGTAGAGAACAAAAACCAAACGTTCCTACGTAGCTGGTAAACAAAAGAAAGTTCTGGCAGTTCGGGAATTCGAACTCATGCACTTGAGAATTAAAAGTACAATATCCACGTGCCTTAAATCCCTTGCCCACGGCGGCTACGATTTTGTCCAGCTTTTTTCTTTCCGCATTTCACAGAGGCTGAATTTGAGGAATTAATGTTCGTTCTAATTGACTTCACTCACTAAGCCCTTTCAGAAAATATAGAGAAAGGTACGCCTTCCGTGGTATTACTAGTCCGTGTGTTCTCCGAGTGAGACAATATGGTTTACACGAAAGCATAAATTTTACATTTGCCAGGTTTTACACTCGCTTACCCTATTTCCAGGCTGTGTCATTAATTTTTAATCTATTCGTGAAAGTAATTTTGACTTATGTGACAGAGAAAAACCAGGAACTCAAACATTATGGGAAGGACTTCTTGACGAAAGTAAAGCGGAACCGCAACCCGCGGAACCGCCAAAGAAGCTTAAAAAAAGTTAAACCAAAGTTGACTTTTAGTTGTGTATAGTTAGTAAACGGTTGACCCAACATCAGACCTTGAAATACAAATTTTCACGAAACGGAACGCTTTACCTTTGTTAATATAGTATTGTCCTTTTTTGCCTATGATGATTACCGTATTGACAAGACGGAACAGGGTATAATGATGTCTGGTCAAACATGTTGTCCAGCTCCACCAACTATACCAAACAGAACGACGTCACACGCCACAGCATGATCATACCAACCAATAAAGTACAAACGCCAGAATTGACTAGTAAAAAGTCAGGACACATATTTTGCGAGAAAATAACACAGTGTCACAGTATCAATGTTCTCAGTTTCCTTTGAATCAGAGATCCACTCTTTGCCTTGAATTCACTACGTAAACTTTACAAAAATTGGCCATGGAGAGACCTGCCATCTCTTCCAATAACAGTGACGGCCGCCACTAAACGGCGACAGCCACTGGACGACATTAACTTCCTTGTTATTTGTATAATCTGTGATGGCCATGGTTCTCTAGAAGATTGCTTTTCTTTCTTTATAGATTTACTGAAAATGGTAATACGCCTGTCACGGAATGCTTTGTGCTTCTTCTTCTCTTTGCACAACTAAGGAATGGCCTTACAAGGCATTAGTTACAAATTTGTAACGAACGACCTTCATGTATTTACTTTCTTGTCTCTGAGGCTAATGTGTAATCCACTGAAAGATTGACAACAATTATAGTCTATCGAGATAATAACAACATATCTCAAACAGTTTCCTTCTTCCAGGAAAGTAACTATTCCAAGGTAATATAATTGAATAAAAAATACTTTTACAACTAATATAAAACATTCCAAGCACGAGATGAAACTAAAATGCTGTTTTTCACACTTGTCATGACGATAGTAACACATAGAGTCTATCTCATTAACTATTAATACGAAGAAATCTGGCAGTCGATAAATCTATTGCGTTAACCGGTTCACAGTGTTACCAACTCAACATTAACCTATGTATTATTAGTACACTTGTGTATGTTGACTCGGAAATTAAAGAAGTAATATTTAGTTGGAATGTTTGTTATTCGAACACAAGTCAATATTTGAATAATATTTGAATGTTTCTTTGAATAATTGTTCAAACATTATTAATCATTAAAGTATTGGAAACTAATTCAGTTCAAAGAGCAACAATAGTTCGAATTATTTGTCTTCCAATGTGATTAGAATAACTGCCACATCATTTATTCACCTATCTCAAACGTATTCGAAAATTTCGAAATCCTTTGGACGTTTCCGAATCTAGGTAAAATGGTAAATAAAACTTGGCTTCAGCAAGAAGCTAAATTCTAGTTTAATAAAAATCGAGCATACAGAGAACGAATTATACGAAGAAGAAACTGCCCACACTATCATATAGCAGTCGCAGCTATATCACTTCATCTGTAGATGCGATGCAAGGGACTCATTTAAAACGTTGAAACAATATTACCAACAATATCAGTGACTTAAATACTTTGAAGTTATGCTTCCTCTGTCGATTTCAATTTGCATAAATAATAGAATTTTCTTTCTCTGTGCCCATACTGTCTATGGGTTAAACAGGAAACTGTGCCATATAAGTAGGCTTATCATACGTCCCGATTTGACCGGAACATTTCCGGTTTTGAGATGTCTCGACGTCCCAGTAGCACAGATGTTGATTAAACGTTGATAAAGGAGCCCATAAAACTGTTGTATCAACGTTTAATCAACGTGTGTGCTACTGGGGCGTCCCGGCAGGTTTTAGGACTTGGATTTAACAATATTTACTTGGTATACCAAATTTGCATAGCTAATGCCTATTGAGTTTCGTTTTATGAGGTGTTCCGGTTAAATCTGTCAAGTTTACCTATGAACACATCTCATATTTGAGGATGACATCCATTGGCAAGGACTCTTCAGGGCACAATGATGGGGTTAGCTGCCTTAGTTGAGGTACCATTTCTGCATTCGCCTGAAGAAACCGAAGAAAACCATGGAAAACGTCAGTCTAATTAACCAGAACTCAAACCTGCTTGTATCGTCAGCACCATTCCGAAGTCCGTTGCTGTAAAAACTGGATCTTAGGGGGAGGGATAATTTTCTTGCTCATCTCTTGATATGAAAAGAATGTATGCTTCAGCGCAAATCGAAAACTTTGTATTCACATCTAATAAGATTTGGGAATAAATGGATTAAGTAATTTTATTCTGTTAAGTGGTTGTGTATCTAGAGTGGAGCACGTGGGCAGTACAAGTAGGCTAAGAAATGTATCCTCGGATTTACAAGTTACATGCCTGTATGTTTTCTCACTTAAGAGGAAGAGGGACTTGGTCGCTGAAGCATACAAAATAAGCGTTCAGTTTAACATGGATTTCAAACATTTCTGCGAATATCATGGTTTTATGGATTTGCTATGACTCAATAGCCCCTTAAACACAATACATGGCATAGTAAAAGTAAATAACTGAAGGCTCCCCGAGGTATTTTTTCTTATAAATAAAGGATATTTTAGTAGCACATGTAACAGCTTTCTTACGGAACTTTCCACTATAATAATCCTTATTTCTAAACAGAAAATAGCACGAATAGTTTTCACTTAAATACCTTCATAGTACGACGAAATATCTCGAAGGGGCTATTGAGTCATTCTTTCGGAGGAACCACATGAAACTACGATATTCCTAGAAATGTGTGAAAACCCATGTTAAATTGGACGCTTATTTTTGCAGGCTGTCGTAGCCAACTCCCTCTCCCTTTTAATTGGTCATTTAAAGATGCACGAAATTCTCATTTAGACTGCAGAAAGTTTATTTCATATATTGAATACAAATAGGAAGGTACTTGTTCATTCGATCATTAAAGTTACAAGTTATATTCTCCACCACTCATTGCAATTATCAAAAACAAGAATTAAAGAGCTATTCTCGTAGAATCTAATACTTAGATGAGACTGCGAAAATAACACGACTCTTGGAGAATCATCCCAAAAAATCATTAGTGTTCTTACGTGATACAGACCTTTTCACATGTCAGAAGTATGCATTAGTGTACCTGCACAGAAAAAAAGCAAGTTCGAGCGAAGCAAAGCGTAGAAGACTGCTTGTGGTGCTGAATCCATATATTTAAATGGTGAAGCGCACACCAATTAAGCAGAGTGAAGCGAAGCGAAACATATACAAGTGTTTAGTACAGCTCTGCTCTGCTCCGCTTTGTTTCACTCCAACTTAGTTCTTTTCTTGGGTGCTGCTATTTTTAAAGAAGCAACAAAGGGAAAGGAAGAATGTGAAGTGTGAATTGAAGTGCGACTTACCATCCACATCATTTAACATAATTACCAACTAACTCCTCTTTCTCCTAAATGATTCGCGTTTCAGTTGCGTCTTGTGAGGTTGTGTCTATAGTTAAACTACCATTCAAGTTTTTATACTTGTAACACTTGTTAAAGTTAATGTAAAGCATCTATCTTTTTTTATCGTTCCACGCGATTTCAATGCTGCTTCTACAAATTCTTGCCTAGAGAGTTCTAACTTTCAGGGAAGAAAGCTCATAATCAATTCAAGAGTTCGATAAATTCCAGTTTTTAAGTTTCGTTTTTCTTCATTGTTGAAATCCTTTGATTGTTGTTCTGAATATCAAAACCTATAACAATAAAGCTCTTTCAACAATGCACAAAAAAGAAAATCGGCATTGATCGAACTCTTGAGTTGGCTGTGAACTTTTCTCCCTGAAAGTTAGAACTCTCTAGGCTTGAATTTGTAGGAACAACATTGAAATTTCGTGCAACGATAAAAATACATTAGACGTATACGGAGGTAGTGCTGCCATCTTTTGTTGGAGATTGTTGCTTTAGATTAATTTTTGTTTCGATGTGATAAAAACTTGGTAAGCTTTATTTTATATGGGTCATTCTAGTAACTGTTGACTTCGGTCCGTCACGATGATCCGTTACGTTCGAGCTAAAAGACACCCATGCCCCTGCCTGGAATCGAGCCCGGGACATTTGAGTCATTGGCCTAATGCTTAGACCGCACGGCTACCCGATCGGCAATTTCGATATGATGACGCAGGCCTAACCATTTTTCGACTTTTTTCTGTTTTTTTTTTCTTCACAAATCGAGTCAGATATGTATCCAGAAATTGGTTTCGGGGTTTAGGGACTCCCACGGGCTTCGGCGGGGTCCCACGTGCGACTCCGTGCTGAAAGCGAACAAGCAAAACCTATAACATGATGAAGACAATTGATGTACTAGTATATCTAGTTTTGATCAGTAGTAGTTGGTTTTGTTGCACATACTTAATGTTTCACCATGATATCACTGCAATGTCACCGTGGGATCACAGTGTACCTGAGACAAAGGTAATCAAAAAGAGGACTAATGAAGGATCCTATCACTATCCTCTGTGCGATACGCACGCGCCGTGAACGGCGCATGGGGTGTGTCGACGTAGCTATCCACATATTCTCGACCTACGGCACGAACTGAAGTGAGGTGGTCAGTCCCACGCTCGACCGCCTTTACTTCCCACCAATACTAAGGACAGTCTGGTATAGGAGGCTGAGTGCACCTCAGAGCGCGAGGCATGAGAGTACTGCGAGAAAAGTGTCTCCAGTGTCCTGGCCGGGATTGGAACCCGGGCCGCCCGATTCGTAGTCAGACACGCTATCACCTGAGGCACAGGAATTAGTGTTGCCTGGATTGAACAGGAACCAACTGTTCGTTTATGCGGACGATGAAAATTTAATAGGGATGATCCACAACGTAGATACACTTCAAAGTATTGATACGGTAGTAGGAGCTTGCGAAATGATCATAGAGGTCTACAGGTGAACGTAGAGAAAATGAGCTATTACGGAGTTTTGGTATGCACCTCGTATATACCAGGTAATAATTTAAAGCCTATAGAGTACATTGACGTCAACTTTAACAAGAACTGTAGGTTCAATTCTTAGAAGTTCATAATTACGTTTAGGAGTTTCTTCACAATTCAAGAAAACATTCTACAATATACAGTCAAATAGAATTCACACTTTGCAGGGAGAAGACAAATTGAGCTATACTTAACGATACTGGAGCGCATGATCGGTATCTAAAGTCGGAGCTAAGATAAAACATTAACGTTGTTTATCCATTCTAATGTTAGGTTAGACAAAATGGACCAAACGTTCAGTTCTGGCTCAAATACTGTAAAGAACATGTCATACAGCGACAACAAGCATTTAAAAAAAAATGAGTTAGAATTGAAGGTTTGGTACATTTTAGATTAAACTGGAAGATACGAAACGAAGTTAATTGTTCCTTCTTGTTTCTGACTTCAGGTATTAATTTGTAATGGAGTGCTCCAGTATAACAAATTAGAACTCACTGGGAGAAGATAAGGCGACAAAACAGCAGTAAACCTTCAAGCAATAGTAAATATTGCCGAAGTGGTGTTCTCACCGAATGGCAAATCTGCGCTGATAAGACTAACAAGGAGAAGTAGGGAAGTATCCACATGTTGCACATCAATTGAAAGGTCTCATTTAGTGTAGAATAATGCCAAAAGATTAGATTGACCAGTTATATCTAGTACGAGTTATGGCCGCTAGAGGGCCAGGAGGTTTTTAGGTTCTATTTCGTGTCCTGTTTTACCTACGATCAACATTCTTGATTCTATGCATTCCTTATAGTCCAGTGAATCATAATGTCTCATCAAAAGAACAAGTGGCGCCACCTATAAAGAGAGAGACATTGGAAAAGCACATCAACAGTCTTCAATAATACAAGAATTATTGTTGGCATTATTATACTACACTAAATAAGATCTTTCAATTGATATGAAATATGTTGGGGTTAGGTGATGACACTTCCCTACTTCTTCGTGTAAGACTAACTTTCAATCACATATTACACTTTTCCCCCCAATCCTACTACATTGTTGCATGCCCACTTTATGGAACGAGAGTTCTCGATGCTTTTATTGTTATAATCGAATATATAAAAATAGATTAAGTAACGGTGAATAACCTTTAAGAATTGTTGAGTGAATGTTAAATTAATTTTTACAACAAGGGATAACAAGAGAAGTCTTCTCGTAGGCCATTAACGTTCTGTTAGGCGAAGAAAAAGAAGAAGAACTAATCACCACAATGTTATGTAAGAAAGTTCTAGAAGCTACGAAGACCATTACCCTTTCAATCTGCTATCGTAACTACATCCTTTCACGGAAAACCTACTGCACTAGGGCAATGTCTTTTTGACTTTAAAAACGTGAGACCTTGAATCGAAGATGAGATTGGATAAATCCTTTCTTTCCTCCTGCTTTTAACAACTAACACATATCAACACATCCTCAACACAGTTGCCAACTTTTCATAACAGAAATTAGTTACACTGTCTTATATTAACATTTTTTAAAAAGCCTTCCGTAAAATTTAGTTTAAAATTTAAACTTCGAAGTAAAAGAAGTATTGATTTAATTAAACCAGTAGATTACTGTTATGTTTATCAGTAATACTTGAATTGAATTTCAGCGGTACTTAAATGCAGAACCCATTCAAGACAAGAGACATTTGTTAGATATTCACAATAGAAAGTTTGAACTAATAGTGTGCATACTCAAATTGCAAGTACATGTCTGTCCACGAGAACGTTAGTAAGTATACCCCACTAATTTAACTGTGATCCTCTGGACGTAGTTATCTATGGTTACACCATAAGTAATGCCGTTTTACGTATTACTGACAAAACGAAGTCATAAGAGATACAGTTAGGCTAAATACACAAAGTTTTGGCAAAAAAAATGCAGCGGCAAAAGTGTGAGGAAGGGGGTGTGGCGTTGGACCAACACTTCGTTCGACAAACAGCCTCTCAAGCAGCAAGAACCAGCGTACGACCAACACCCCAGGGCAAAAACCTGTTGGCCGAACGCCATGTTGGTTCAACGCCGGTTCTACTAAGTGTTGGTTTCATGCTGGTGTTGGTCCAACACAGTGTTGGCTCTACGCAGGTACCCAAAAATAATTTAAGATGACATTTTTTATAATTTTTAGGTTTTATATATGGGGCGTTGTCAATTTTATTGTTGGTACAAAGCAGTGTTGGTTCAACGCTGTGTAGGCTGAACGCCATGTTCTTCCAGCGCCGTTTTGGTCAAACGCCGTGTTGGTTCAACGCCATGTTGGTTCAACGCCGTGTTGGTCCT
>JAGDQP010027254.1:0-12162 GCA_022664845.1 Lepisma saccharinum
GACCATCCGCAATCTTGCGTTTGGAAAAAAAGCACGAAATCTCTATTGTTTTATGTACACCGTACAGAAAATATTGGCATGAGATTCTAAATAATATGTTATTAAACTTAGGTTTGTTTATTAGGGAACGTTTAAATTAATTTGAGGTGTGCTTGAATGGAAAGAATCTAGCAGAATAAACATTGCACAATGAAAAATATTGACATCTGTAGCCGTTAATGTGTAAGACTACTGGTTAGTTACCAAGATGGCTAGGTCTGGATCCGAATTCCGGATATCCGACACTCGGATCCGAAATCCGGATCCTCGGTAAACTTCATTTTATAAGGGCCAGTCTAGTAACTTTTAACTTCGGCCCGTAACGATTGGACACTTTACACCTAGTTAAAATCAACAAACATCCATATGCCCCTGCCGGGATTCGAACGCGCAACCTTCGAGTCGGTGTCCTAACGCCTTAGACCGCACGGCTTCAGGGTCGGCTCCGGATCTTTGGTTATCCGCTCTAATGGATTCGTGTGATTTCAATCGCAGATTAAAAAACCCAGTGTTCAGACTTCGTTACTATGATACCGAGCCGCCGTAGCTAAGTGGTGCCGATCATGGTAGTCACAGTGGTTTGGTTCGCTTGTCTTTCGACCACAAGATCGTGGGTTAGAATCCCGTCTCGGGCATGGATGTTTGTATGTGTGATTTTAACTTGGATTTAAGGGAGAACAAGCTCCACAAAGATTAAAAAGGCATAAAATTTGAACAAGTAAGCCCGCGTAGGGCAAACCATGTTCAAAAAAAAAAAAGGAAAAAGCGTTCGCGTAGCAAACGGGAGATCGTGCTTTCGATCCCAGCGGCTGACCACCCTTAAACTTTTTCCCGGGATTTTCCTCAGTCACACCAGGTAAATAGCGGGATGACACCTTCAACCTAGGCCCTGGCCGACACCTTCCCAAATATTTCCTCCTCCCCTATTCTGGCCTAAGCTCTAGATTCCTAAAAGCAATCAACAAAATTCAATTCGTTATTATGATGCATCTGAAACTGCGATTCCTAGATGGTAAATTATGAAAGGCCCTGGCTAATACCTTTCCCATCCTCTGCATACCTCATCACGGCCGTCTAATCGAATTCCTTCAAGAGCGGAGTATCCAAATCTTCCAGAGTGAACATCGAAAGCTCCATAACGAAAAACAATTCCCCAAGTATATAGAATCTAATGAAATATTATGAATACTACTTACATTTCCTTTAGTCAATTTTCTTGTGAATACTTAAAATCTATGAGATCAATTAAAACAGTAATCCCTCTCAGTTCTCGAATTAACACATTAACAGCATAATGGAAAGTACATAAATCTTTTAATTTTCTCCCTGGAATCAATTTGTACCAGAATTTTATATTTGGATAGAAGTTTTCTCTAATACTTACCTGTGAAATGTGACACTGAGAGCCTTCTTGTTGTATTTATTGTACGTGCAGATGCAACACAACTCACAACCATTTTATAAATCACAGAACAGCATGAAGGATGAACTGATTATTTGCATGTCTGTGAATGCAATACTTCAATTTTATTCCAAACGCAATATGGTGGACGCGATACATACGATCGGGGCGGCGGCTATTTTCGGCTTGAATTTGTTTTCCAAGTAGGGGTACGTTTGGGCGTCTCCTTCTAATTTAATTCATCCAAGGTTTAGACGATACCATGTCAGTTGCTATGGAGCGGTGGTCAGGGAAACAGCACGGTTTCGCGGTGAAAGTATATTACAAAAGCAATGGTAGTTGTAAAGCAATATAACGAAGATCCAAAATTTCTTTAAAAATTGTGGATGTCCGATTAAACACATTTCCACTTGACAGGTTATGTCAATAAATCAAATTTTCGGTACTGGGCTGCCAACAATACCCACTTACACCAGAGACCGTTACATAGTGAAAAACTAACAGTGTGGTGTGCCGTTTTAACGCAAGGAATAATTGTCCATACTTTTATGAAGATGCTAATGGACGGGCAGTTTCTGTAACGTCACAACGGTACGTGAACATGATTGAAACGCTTTTCAGGAATGAACTACTGAAGTATGCAGTGAATGAATTAACATGGTTTAGCATGACGGAGCTACAGCGAAGATATCGATCGTCGCTTTCAAGACCTTTTTGGAAGACGTGTCATGTCCAGGTATGGCAACATGAACTGCCCTATAAGATCGCCAGGTCTGACAGCGAGTGTTTTTTTTATCGGGTGTATTTAAAGGGTCGTGTATTCGCTACTCGTCCTCACACTGGATGAACTAAAGGCTTCGATATGTGAAGAGATTCGATCAATCACTGTGGACGTACTTCAGCAAGTTATAAGAAATGTCCATTACAGAATGCAGGAATGTTGCCTCAGGAAGCGACGCCATTTAGAGGATGTTATTTTCAAAATGTCCTGCGCGCTACACAGTATAAAGTGAGCATAATCTAAGGAGTCAATAAGCGTCGCATGACCACGTGAACCCTCTTAGAGTCCTCAAAATGTTGATATGTACACGTACACAAACGTTTATGCATAAAGAATGAAGCCGTTATCCATCCTTATACAAAACATTTGACTTTTTTATGCTAAAAGAACGATTCTGAGACAGCAAATTCGATTTTCAAAACTTTCACTAAATATATGAATCGTAGATAGAATGAATTTCTTTTTATATCTATCTCAGTTGTGCTATATGGGAACAATTTAAGGTACGTTGTGCGATAGGTTTCTTTAAAACCTGATTTTTTTTAAAAAAATCATCACAGCACCCACCTCCATCCAGCTTTGGGCTAATTCAAACTCTTAGTCGGGAATTTGCTAGATGGGACTTGGAAAGAAAAAAGGCAAACCTTATGCATCATCTTTGGTTTGACCACGGTTTAAATTTGCTCTCCTTTCTCTCCAATATAAATCACACACGTGCATTGGTTTCTGAGAGCTTTAAATACATCAACAGAAAACAGCGTAAACTTCTTTTTTTCAAGATCAAGTGAATTGCTACTTGACATATCGAATAAACTGTTTCAAAACGTTAAGTAAAGAGAAAACGGAACTAATCTCTCCAACGGAAGTAAAAATCTCTTACCAAAAGAAGAAATTACTAAAACCGCTCCTGGAAACTACTCGCTTTAACATGAAAAGAAAGACGATTAAGTGGAACGAGGACAAGAATCCACTTCTTCAGGGGAGCAGATGTTTCTGCTGACCATCATTAATACCTAGTCATTTCTACCTCTGATCCACGATAGTATCTCTAAAGTTTAACGGGCAACGAGATCCTCTGGGGATATTTTCAGAATCTCTGTCAACCTGAACACTGAGAAGTTTCATTAAGTTTTCTAATTAGTTTTCTACACGCTTTTGGAGTATATTTTTCCTCGAAAGATATAAGAACTTGAACTTACGATTTAAAGAGATAAACCGCAAATACTGTTCAAAAGGAAGTTCTTTTAATTGCGAAATTTTCTAATAAAAAGAACGTATGTACTAAAGTTTAATGGTATATGACTTTAAAAGGTAAGTCAAAAAAATAAATAAAAAAATAATATTTCTAAAAAATGTTTTTCTTTTTTGAAAAGTAAACCAGTACTAAAAAGTAAAATATAATTTTGTTTGACAAAATTACTTAAAAAGAAAACTTCTATTATGCATGACTAAAAAGGAAAACATGCGGCGCGCTTTCATATACAATCTCTCTAAATTCCGCAATTGGCGCGCCCATACTTTCCTTTTTAGTTATGCATAAATAGAATTTTTAAATGTAATTTTCTTGAAAACAAAATATTTTTTTACTATTTAGTACGAATTTGCTTTTAAAGAAAAACATGTTTTTTTTTTCAAAAAGTTTATTATATATATATATATATATAGTTATTTCGGTGTTCAGACACTTTTTTCTTACCCTATAAATTGTGAACTGATATTTTGTCACCCAAATTCCAAAGTGTTCTGCAACCAGTCAAAAGCAATATAGTTGCGGGCTAGTGTTTATTCTAGGATAAAAAGTTCTTACTAAAATAAATTAAAACCATGCTTTTTTAAATTACAGTATATAAATATATGAAAGTAACAATGGTATATTGTAGTATCACTAGACTTGCGTCGCTGTGCAAAATTTCATATTGTATGACGTCGAGCTTTTGATTGGAGCGTAACTGTCGGTACCATCACACTTGGGTGCTACCTGATATTGACTATTTCTGAACAGATGCAGAGTACAGGTTTTCAGTATCGAATACTGAGACATTAAATGTCAGTATCGTTACTACTACTGAATTCAATTTATTTTTAGCATTTATGTAACTTTGGCTCAGGTCGGTAGGGTAAGGGATAGCACGTTGAAATTAAGTCAGCCAGGGTCTAGTTTGAAGGTACTATACCCGCATTTCGCTGGTGTGACTAAAGAAAAGCCCTAAAAAGCCAGGATGGATGATCAATACGACCTTAGAATTGTTAAGTGTGAGCTCAGTATTTACTCTGGTAATGAGTAAAACTTGGGCAAACTACCGAAAGTGACCAAGTTGCTAGAAACAGTACGGAAAATCAGAATGTTAGCTTTCCATTCTACACATGCATACCCATAATTAGGTCCCATTGAGTTAGATTAAGTTATTGATACTAAAATTACCAAATACTGCTATTTCAGATTATTAGAGTAGTTCACTTTAGCGCTACCGCCGCCGCCGTTTGATCACTTTTACAACATTTACAAGAAACGTTCTGTCAGTAATACAATATTTCTAATCGTATAGCAGATCCACCTGATTCGCTAGCTCCACCTAACTCTCAGACTGTCGTATAAGCCAACTGTTCAGGCTTCGCATGCAATAGATTAACTACTTTCCTTACAATTTATTTCATGCACTAACGTATGTGAAGCCACAATGAAATCAGTGGCTGGTATTGGAAATATACAATATCATCATAACAAACAAATAATAAGATATTTCCCATATGTTACATTTATATTGGTAGATCCATTTTCTGTAGAATTAAATAAAGATATTTATCTTGATTTCCTACGTACAAACAAATTATATACAGAGTGATTCAGAACCTCTGGTACAGATTCCGGGAGGTGAATCGTCATATCAAAACAGAAAAAAAGTTTATATGAACATGCGCCCTATCATGCGTAGTTTCGGCGCTAGAGAGCCCCCAAGATGTCCAAAACTGGATTTCAAAGCGATTTATTTCGAGTACTAATAGCTGCAGAGCTGGTGGTTTGTCGTTTCGTCAAAGAAATCGGACTTGCTCGTTCAGGAAATGGAGATGCCAGAAGTCGTGGGAAAATGCGCGAGGGATTCCCGAATGACATTAGGGGTTCTCCAAGAACTGGACAGCGAAATTGGGTCGAACAGAGCATGTAGAGGATCACCTAAGGCCAGAGGACAACACTACGTTGGTAGCAAGTTATCCTCACACAGATATAATATGAGGAAGGGAATAATGAACGTTATGAGTGGTTGCATAAGGGAACAATGTATTTCAAGGCGATTCATTTCGAACACTATTAGCTGTAGAGCAGGCGGACCATCGTTTTGCCAAAGAAATCAGACTTGCTTGTTCAGAAATACACATGTCAAACGTGATAGAAAATGCACGAGGGATTCCCCAAGGTATCAGCTTGAAATCAACATGGTGGTGTTCTCTGATAGGAAGTCATTCATACTCTACTTTCTCTGTTCGACCCACATTCGCTGTGCAATTCTTGGTAAAACCCTCATTCACTCGGGGAATCCCTCGCGCACTTTTTCTTCACCTCTCACATGTACATTTTCTGAACGAGCAAGTCAGATTTCTTTGACGAAACGACGAGCCTCCAGCTATACAGCTATTAGTATCCGAAATAAGTTGTCCTGAAATACAGTTTTTAACACCTTTGGGGCCCTCTAGGGCAGAACTACGCATGATAGGGCGCGTGTTCATATGTTTTTTTTTATATAAGGATTCACCACCCGAAGCTTGTACCAGAGGTCTTGAATCACCCTGTATACTTTTTTCTTGACAGTTAATCAGTTTTCATCCATGATAATTACGTATCATTCAAAACGTAGAACCATTCCATTTGTTTATCAAAATTCGTTGCAACAATCATGGATATTAAACAGAGAACGTTATTTACTTAAAAACATTTTTAGATTTCAATTGTTCATAGATATTAAAAAGTAATCGTTTTGTTAACCATAGATATTAAAATATATGTCAGAATTATTATTATCACATTCGAAAAAAGATATTATAACGTAATAGCCATCAAAATCAAGGCTCTACCAATTGAGATATGACCACTTGGTGATACTGCTGTTGCGAAAATCTATACAGATATTGTCAACACTTAAAATACATGTTCCAAGTCACGAAAGGTTCCTATATGTGGGGTTGTCAATAGTACTATATAAGCGTGATGAATGCTGCTGTAAATACCGAAAACCGAGTATTCCCTAATTTTGCGCGACCAATTAATTCTAGTTGTTGATTAATTTACCTGTAAACAAATCTTAGTCAACTGTTGAAACACTGAGTATCACAACAAAATTGCAATACCTCTACGTACAATTTTAAAATACTTTTTAAAAGAAAACACACGTTCCTTCATACATTTCTGAGAATTAAAAATTCTAAACTTCGTTCAGAATATATATTCAATACTCCACTACTCTACTGAGAGAGAAAAGAATTGTTCAAAAGTAAATGACAGGTTTATCGTTAGAATGTGTACTATTTCGTTCGCTCAATTTTAAGAACTGACAACCAAAATATTAAAACTGACCGGGCAGAACATTTACAATATACATCATAGCGTTGCTACAATTTAAAAAACAGTATAGCTATCAATTCAATTTGCATTCTAAAATTAAAATGACGCGAAATGTTATGAGTAGACGTCTTTTGTAATGGTGTGAGACAACTGAATAAACAGGAGATGAAATTAAATTTAAATAACGCCATTGATACAGCAATACATGTACATTCCACTTCCTCCTCTCTACATTTGGTTGACAGACATATACATCTGCGAAACGCAAATCACTTTGGATTTTACCGACAAACTGAGCAATGCATATTCATTAAAAGAAAGTTTTGAAAGGTACATATGGAGCAAATATATTTAAATATAATACGCATGATCATTCGTATTATATTTATTTTTCAATACAACAATTCTGTCATTTTAATTTATAAGACCATGTTTTACCTTTTCGAAATTGTACTAACATTTTCTATGGTTTAATGGTGAATACTCACAGATTAACACACGCACCATCGTTCAAATTATTTTGTTTATGGCCTTTAGGAATCGAAGGCTTATACCGGGATCAAGTTGTTGTCGCTATGAATATATTCATTAGAGAAATCCAAATTATGTCTCATATTCAAAGGGATCGATTCAACGTTTGTTGTAAGTTACAATATTCTTGAAATAATAACACTTTAAAAATATTTGTTTTCTACGAATTCATATGTTTGGCACTATTTACACTCTCGAAACTTGTCTAACACTTGCAAAGATGTGCAACATTTATGCATGTCAGGTCCTGGAAATTTCAAGATTGAGGAATGTGGACTTGGTGTTCTGTTGGCAAACAAACTGTAAAGCTATCGATAGATTGATTGAAGTACTTACCTAATAATGTGTAAGGTCATTTTGGACAAGATTACATACACTATATACCCCGGCATGGAATTCATGTACACAGGAACAGGTATGAATGCATTGTGAGATATGCATGAATATCAATACCAAGCCAAAGTCTGTAAAGTGGATAGCAGTGGATCCCGCGAACACACAGTGCGCTCCTCGTGGTTTCAGTGATATTCCATTGGATTTATGTCTGGAAACCTGAGGGGCTAAGCTGGGTTTATAAATCTTGTGGAAGATTTCTCCCACCACCGCGTGATCCCAAACGAGCTGCATTTAAATGCTCTGTTGCGCTGGTAGCCTTTGAATGAACTATAGCATCGGGATGGACTAACTACAGAAATTAATAGTCCGATAAATGATCAAAGACTACCTGGACGTACCTTATATCAGTAAAATATGGGCGAGCTACAGATACAACAATGGTTCGAGCTAATGAGAAATCATGACATCATCTGCCTAGACTGACAAAACACCGCACTATAAGTATATAGTCTCATAAAGTTGACAAATTCCCACAAGTTCCTATGCAAGAAACAGTTCGGATCGTAACCTAGCGGAACCTCCAGTTTCCGGTAAATCAGTTACAATTTTCTTTCCCCCAGGTAACGTATCTAACATTAGTGACCGATTAGGTCCTTGGGTGCCAAAATCTGAACGACGGAAAGAACGTTGCGAGCTCCTCTGGTTGACAAGTGTCTCACACCACAATTCATATTCTTTAGCCAATTCTTGCACAGTACTTTAGTTGTGCATAGCAAGGAATAAGTAGGGAAGATTACGATCTTCTAAGAATTATATAATTATTGACAGGGACAAGGAATCTTGTTGGAGGTCTTTATGGAATTCACGTAATTTAGGTACAAGCTTGACGGAAAAATATAAAATAAAAACAATATGTTTCTCACTTTGGTGTTTGAAAACCCTATTGTAATACAGCTAATAGACCAAGAGGCTTCAACAGAACCAAGAACTTAACAATCCAGAACTGGGGGTAAGTTGTAAGTTGTTTTGTCTGCTAAGTCGCTTTTCAAACTACTAGGTGCAGACGGATTTGTGTAAATTTGGCGTCGATGTCAAGAAGCATCGAATCCATCGTAGTACATAAGTTCAGTCAGGTTAGGGACTGAGATGGTGTGTTTTGTTTTTATAAGATATTACTGGGATCATTGGTGTATCTGGAGAACTTTCTTACCGGTATCAACTGTACGCAGGTAGTTTGTGACTATTGACAATACTCCTCTCTAATATTACCAAACGAACAATGCTCTTCTATACTAATTAGCAACTAATAGCAGCGCGGTGTCGACGGAATAGTCTACAAGATTTGCAACCCTGGGTAGGCACAGATGTCCCAGACATTAATCCAATAGAGAATCTATGAAAAAATGGACAGTGTAAAGGTGAAGGTTCTCCACCTCCAATAGAAATAGGAAACCAATTCTTATTTAACTTCGATTATATGGACTGAACAGGCCTTATGACCTTAGCCCGTCAATGTCGGCACTTGTCAGGGACCACTTATTCTGGAAAATAGTAAGAGAAGACACCCGCCAGCGTTTTTGGCTAGGTGTTCCGTCATTCGATTGCTGAATCAGAGGAAAAGCTGGAAAACCTCAGTAAGAATAACCAGTAAGAGTGGAGAGGTGATGTGACAGCTCTATACCCATCCAAAAAGGGCAACTGTATTCAATAGACAAGTCGAGTTGAGGCCTATTCCACGATTTTATTTTGTAGCTTTTCAATTTACACTTTTTCACTTTGCGAAATTGGCAATGTGAAAAGTATTATTGTTCCACGATTGTAATAGGGTTCTCTGCAGTTTGAACATTGCGGTTTACTGACTTTCAAAATCTTCAAATTAATGCCTTGCGAGTTTGACAATTGAACATTGCAATGCCTCTCTATCTAAGAGAGTGTGAAGGGAAAGGGAATCTTAAGATTAAAAAATAAAATGTTGTATTAGAATTTGTGAAGTAATTTGTAAATAGGCAGTAAAAGTGTTCAGAGCGTGTTCAGAATAACTATTTCTTCTAATAAAACAGAAAAGCTCAATAGTTTATTATCCTCAACATACTCTCGTATCCATTTGCAGCGCAATTCATCTTTAATAATGAAGATAATAGTGCTAATGGTATTTATGCAATTGTCTGTTGTACCGTACGTCATTTGTCATGAACTTGACATATTTTGTACAGCGTTGAAAGAACACGAAATCCGGACAAACAACGCCACCAAAACGCGTAACCTATACTTCATGTGAGAGCAGATATAAATATGATCATCTCAATCAGTTCAATGTTTTAAATGTCCTTATACTCTCTAGTAGGAATAAGACAAAAGTGAAGAACATGTTACCATTTGACAGCTTTAATCCCTTCGTAACAAACCCTACCGGCAAAAAAAAAATTACGCATGCAGAAATGCGTATTCATCACTCTTACAAGAGTACAAGAGCAGAAACATAGTAAAGTGCTTAGCAATTCATGACACTAAAATCGAAAATTACCGAAATACGTATGAGCCCTTGTATATTAAAGTATGTTGGCGCATATGCAGGTTTTGAAATCGAGCTGTTGACGTTTCATGTAAGGAATGTACTTAGTGTATATATTCAAAAGGTAAATTTTACTTTATCCACCTCAGAAAATGTAAAATGTATAGGATAAGTGTTATCTTTCTAAAGTGTGAGAAAGTGTTGGAAGTTGGAACGCAAAATGAAACAAAGTTTCCAGTCATTGGGTTGTGAAATAACAGTGGAAGAGCGATACATCCCAGGGCCTATTTAGATAAATCTGAGTTAATCTCGAGCACATGATCTGTGTTGAAAGTGATGTCCATTACGTATAATGACAATAAATATATGATCTCATCTTTTCTAACCCATCTTCGCTCTCTCAATATTATGTCCGTGATTTTTGTAACAACATTTGCCTGGTTGCTTCAATTGCATTGCTGTTCGCAGTCTGTCCAACTGTTGACAGTAGAAGATGGCTTTAATGGTTTGATTAGGTTTCAGAACTCCCAATGTATTATGCCTTTGACATTCCACCCCACACCTTCCATCACTTTGTTGGGATGAAATTCTAGTTTGGACGTCGGTGGAGGAAATTTAGGAACGCAACACACAATGGGTCGACACTTTACATTCCGGTACAGTCACTTCTATCACCAGTGATATTTCGTGTCAAGAACACGATACCTGTATTTATATTTTCGGGCAAGTAAGGGAACACAGGTCGCGACGGGCCCCTCTTAAGAGTTGCACTCAACTGATATCGAACCCAGTGATCGGACTTTGTGATGAAACTCAGCGATTCGAGCTCGTATAATGTATACCTGGAAGGTTTACACTATTTACCCTAGAATTGGATTCGAGCTATTTCGTATGGTTTGTATTAGTCGAGATACTGTTCGTAAAACACTGATCTATGTCCAGACCGTGGTTCTGTTTCCGAAGGATCTCGACCAGGACATACGAAACAGCCTGAATCAAGCGGTAAGGGATTTAGTGGAAACCATACAGATACACAGAACAACAGTTAAAACAACTCTCAAATCGCCGAGTTTCACCATAAACTTCGATCGTTGGATTCCTCATCACCTAAATGCAATTCAACGGGAGGGACGTGTCGGGAACTGAGTTTACTTGCGTTCCCGGTACAAAAATCACCAATTCCTTTCACACATTGTCACGGATAAGAAACGTAAAGCTTCGAAGGACTGTGTTTCGCATTTCTGAATGGCCTCCATTGATGTACAAACCAGAACTTCATTTCAAGAAGATGATATTAAGTAGTACGTGGTGGGTTGAAAAAAGCATATTCCACTAGTAGCTCCTGGAACCTAACCAAACCATTAATGCCACTTTCTATTGTCAACAGTCGGACAGGTTCCGGACAGAATTACCATGAAAACTCCAAGACCTCGTCAATCAACCAGTGTAATGCCAGAGCACATGCTGCTGTCACCGCCCCTAGAATTGATGGACTTCGGTTGGGAGGGTTTAGCCAACCATCATATTCTACTAACTTGGCCACTATTAACTACCAGCTATTTCATGCTTTACAGAAAGAATTCGCTTTTTTTTAAAATGTGAAGACTGTGAGAACGGCTATATTACAGTTCTTTGACTCGAGACCTCAAGAGTTATCAGCGTGGGATTCATCTTCTATCAGAAAGATGGGAAGAGGTTATCATAGTCCTAGGCGAATTTATTTTTGTGTTGTTCCCACTTATACATACAATAGGGTGGAGCGAAAAATATGAAAGATGTGTGACTGGTTTCTAATAGTCAAAATAAGTTTAATTTACAGGAGTGTAGCCATGGGGGGGGGGGGGAGACTTGCTCTCCAAAGGAAAATTAGAATAGTACAGTAAATATAACAAGTTTAAGGCACTATGTACACGATACCTGTATGCCAGTCCATCTAACATCACCCAACTTGCTGCTCGACCCCCTTTCAAGAAATGTTTATATATATATATATATATATATATATA
>JAGDQP010027255.1:0-15464 GCA_022664845.1 Lepisma saccharinum
TCCATTGCGTTGGTAGGAATCCGGTGCGCAGAATGAAGTTGAAAATAGCTGCAATCAGTAATAGTAGTCTGAGAGGTCCTTCCTTGATATGTCTATATGTAATACCGTCCAGTCCAGGAGCAGTATTCTTCTTTCTGACGATGGTGGTGATAATTTCGTTGGCTGTAATCGGCGCTGTGAGGTAGTTGTTCTCGTTGATTTGATGATCTGAATGAGGTTGTAGAGCTGGTGAAGTTATATGTAGTCTGTTCGCTGGATGAGTTCTTGGTATATGAGGCCATATCGGTGTGAAAATTTCTTGTAGATTAGCTGCGAAGACGTTTGCTTTCTCCTGATCCGATTGCAAGGGTTGATCGTTCTGTAGTAATGGGTATGTTGTTTTTGTTCTTTTGCCAGTGAGAGCATTGAAACGCTTCCAAAATTTTGTCGGATGTGCTGTATCTTGTAGCTGATTGCAAGTTTTTACCCATTGCCTTAGTTTATATGCTGCAAGATAGTTATGAACTGATCGTTGTAGTTGGCGGTGCAGTTGTAATGAAGCTGGATTTCGAGTTCTGATGTAGTCTCTGAAAGCCTGTCGTGAGCGTTTAACCTGTGCGATGTAATTAGGTGGTAATTTCGGTTTAAATGGTGATGAAGTGGACGTTGGTATATGCTGTGCTGATGCGGTCCGGATGCTGTCGCTTATCTTGCTGAGAGTTTGATAAAGTTCTTCTTCGTTTCCGGGTTCTTGAAGATTTTGTAGACTGTCATTAATATGTTCTCGGTATTGGTTCCAATTTGCTAAGTCAAATCTGGTAGTGGCACGTAGGATGGGCGGATCGGGTGTTTGGGTAGGACGACGGTGTAGGGTGATTTTAACTGGGACATGGTCGCTGCCTACGGTATCCAGAACTTCGATGAGGGTGCGTTGTATCAGGTTGGGGGAAAGGATAACTATATCAGGGGTAGTTTGTGTAAGTGGTCGGGTGGGTTTTGGGAGAGGTTGTGAAATACCGTTCGTGCTGTTGCTGATGAAATTATGGAATTGGGCTTTCTGTCTGTCCGATCTGCTATGGATATTTATATCTGCCATGATAATATACGTTTTGAAATTGTTGGAGATATGTTGAAAGAACTGTAATGGGATGGGATGACCCGGTCGAATATATATGGTTATTAATGTCACATAAAGGCTCTTAAAATACAAGGTGCAAATTAGATATTCTGGGAGTTGAAACTGTGTGATCTGATGCGTACGGTGTGGTATGGATGGTTTGAAACCCAGCGCTACTCCGCCATTGGCTCTTAAAGCAGGAAGTGTACTGGCTTTATGGATGAATTGATATCCAGAAATTTTACAGATTGATTTGTTGGTAAGATGTGTTTCGTTTAACATGAAAGCATGAACTCTTTCCTCTAACAATAGCGCTTCGAACAAGGGTTTATGTTTCAGAAGAGAACATATGTTTACAAATAATAACACAATATCTATAATGATATGTCAGATGATTGGCTTTTAGTATTTGTCGTCTGTAGGTGGTGCTGTAACGAAATGTACATATGGGCCTGAGTAGGTAGCGTGAAAATTGACATGAAACACCTGTTTTGCTGCATTTTGAATTTGTTGCAAGATGTGGGTACGTTATGAGGGCTGAACATTTTGCAATGTGAGAGAGTTACGAATGATAACACTTGTTCTATAGTGATAGGTTTGGTGAGTATGGGATGCTTTTCTGGGAGATGGTCATCTTCAGGTTGTTCATGAATTCTAAGGGGTACTACAAGGTCTGGCTTTGTTGGTTCAGGTTCAGGTCGTGCTTTGCATTTATAACTATAAGTAGGATGTGGTTGTTGACAGGTGGAACACTTAGGAGGAAATTGCATATTAGAACATTGTTTGGTAGGATGAGCGCCAGTGCAGTAACCACATTTAGGCTGGTTTGGACAGTTGTTCGTTGCATGTGAATTATAACTTTGACATTTCTCACACCGAAGTGGAATAGGTGATTGTGTTCGAGAAGGTTCAACCCGGTGTCTTTTTCTATAAATGTAGGCTCCTAGAGTGAGTAAATCGTTAACTGTTTCCTGTGACTGTGTGAGTATACGGACGAGATAAGTGGGACCTGATTGGCATTTGATGCGCAAGACTTTAGTAATTTCATATTCCTCCTGTCTAAGTTCTTCGGCTATTTCTTCTTCGCTCCACGTCGGATCTACGCCACAAATAACTACAGATAAAAGTGGAGGTTTCCTGGGTGGTGGTGTCTGTTTGATGCGTTGGCTATTGAGGTTGATGAAGGTTGCAGATTTTCCGAAAATTTCCACACTGAACTTATTACGTATAGTTGTAGCTAATTGAGCGTCTGGTGATTTAATGATCATTCCGTTTCTGGTTGGTATGATTTGTGTCACATTTTGCCTAGGTACGTATTTGCAGAGCTGCTGAAGTATGTGTTTAGCGTTTTGAAATTTAGCATCAAAGTTACTGAGAAGAAAAGAATGTAGTGGTGTGGTGGTTCCCGATGTCTCTTCAGTTATCATTACGTCTGCATTGTCACTCTCATTGCCGGTATCGCCTTGTACATGTTGTTTCTTGGTTGGTGGTGAATCCGAATGATTATTAGTAGAATCTCGAATAGGAGTACGTGAACGAGAGCGATGATCTGTTTTGCTTTCTTTTCGTGAGCCTCGCGAATATTGAACTGTTTGCCATACGCCGGGTGTAGGAGTGTCAACCTGAGCCGGAAGTCCTTTGTGAAAGCCGTCCGCCATATTATCAATCCGTCCTGTGGCCGAAGCCCGTGAAACAACGAGGGAAAGAAAGATGAAAATGGGAATCAAAATGGCTGATGAGATGATCAGTCTTAGTGCAATGACTGCTGCCTCAAATTAACTTTTACCCTCCAACACTGTAAAATGCTGTCGATCCTATTGAGATCGTATGCGTGCTGGTCTCGATTGTGCGTATGCAACACAACGTCCTCGAAAGCACGTTAACGAATCCCAGCTAGGCTATGTTAAGTTATGTGACTTGCGCACCAAGTCTCTGGTATCGTTCAATTGCCTTCTTAACTTTCATCGGCCGCTGCATCTGTAGGTATATAGTTGATTTCACTTTACATTCTGTGGTTTCAGATACTTTCAGAACAGTTTTATGTAGTCCCATGCCATTTCTTTCTTAATTTGTACTCAAAAATCTAAAAGACAATCCTTGCGTCTTCTTTACTTTCGCAACGCAAAACGGAGTTCCATTTGTGGAGCAATTTTGTACTATTCGCTGTCCCGACTTCTTATATTTTTGATGGTAGCTAGTTACTTGCCAAAATTTGTGCTGTTGCCATTAGTTATGATAGAGAATAAGGCTTTCCTCTTTTTTTCTTCCCTTCAAACCCGTTATAGGGTGGAGGAGATGATGATATTGGAAAGTGACCGCCAGGTTCCAGTTTGTAGGTACCAAGGATGTTGTAATAGAGGATACGCGATTTTGCAAAGAACATGAAGCCAAATATCTAATTTAGTCTCGCCCAGTTAGCCCACTTATTCCAATCAATAACGCTGTTCTCGGCTAACAAAGATGGCAGCACGCTCTGTAGTTGTCTCCTGACCATCACGTGTGTCGCCTTGATCGATACTCACTTGTTTTTTTGGGTTCAACTTGTAGCTGGGCATGAGATAGCAATAAGCAAAACTTCTATTAGAACATTCTTAGTAGGTACCATCCCAGCATTTTCCTGGTGTGACTAAGGAAAGAAAACTCTGAAATAACGAGTAGAACAAAATATAATAATTTTAGATCTATTTTATTTTCGTAAAGACGATTTGTGATGATCGATTTACTTAAGGCTCAATCCCCGTGGATTTTTCCGCCTTTTTCGATTGCGTCAATTATTTAAAAATCAGTGAAGGTAAACAACATTTAACTTTCACGAATCAAAGTTCGTGTCATACTTCAATAATTAGTACAATTAGTATCAATATTCCCTTGATTTGAATTTATAGTTACAGACTAAAGTGGCAGCTATGGCCCAAGTCTCTCACAAGATGGCGTGATGAACGTTCCTCAGCGAGCAATCTTCCGGAATAGGGACAGACAGAAAGTTACGTCTATGTAACATACGATATTAACCTGGCGAAGCTGAGAACAAGCCTGAATATCGTCAATCCTGAGAGCAGTCAACAGGAACATTTGGCACATTTTAATTTCGACTAATTTTTTTAAAAAAACTTAGAATGCGGGAAATTTTTACAAACATTGGAAAAAATTCAGTGTTTTGAGGAAAATATTGCGATGGAAACCTGACAACACTGGATGCAGCTTATGAGTGGGTTGTTTCAGAGAACACACGACACTTTCGATAGCTTCTCGAGCAGCACATTTCCTCAGATGTAATGGTAAGCAATCTTGTACTACAGCACCAATAAGATTAGGGCAGATCACATCACCAACTAGCGAAATGTTTGAAGTAACTAGTAAATATAAATTTCAAATCAGTTCTGTGCCTGTTTAGGTTCAGGCGTAGCCTTCGTTAGAAAAGGGGCGCACGAAGTGAATTAAACAAAGGTCGATTTTTAGGTGGTAGAGTAAAACTTAGGGAAGTAGGGCTTATTAGCAGTTGAGGGTATTTTTATGCTAATGAGGGAGAGCTCCTGACAGCCATCGTCATAGGAAGGATGACAGAGTATGGGATGGAGAACAAGAAGCTTTGATGCTACGAGATGAACAAAGCGCATTCTGTTGTTAAAATTTGATGCAGTGAGACGTGCTAAAGATATCGTCCTGACTTGGCTTGATATCAAATCCTGAGGTATGTACAGAGATGTTGTATTAGTGTATGTAATATGTAGCATGTCCATGTGTGTAATTGAAAAATTTATAGTTAATCTTTTTTAAAAAAAGAAAATATATAAAACAGATAAATGCCCTATAGAAATGAGAAGTGCATAGGACAAAATAAGAAAGCCAGTTTGATGTGCTTGTATTAATGTAAATATGGAACAAGGAACCTGGCGAGACCTCGTGTTGCGACTATGTTGAAAAAAACGACGCAACCGAGATTACGTAAATGCTAAAGTGGATTCCAAACGAGAATGTTTTTATTTATGGCCTTTAGGCATTGAAGGCTGAGAGCGGGATAGCGAAAGTGGACCTATGTTGAAAGTACCATCCTGGCATTTTCGTGGTGTGACTGAGGGAAAACCTCAGTCAGGATGTGGTATTGAACCCACGACCGCGCAAAGGCAATGACTGAGGGAAAACCTCAGTGAAGATGCTGCTGGTATTGAACCCACGACCGCCCAAAGGCAGTGACTGAGGAAAAAGCTCAGTCAGGATAGTAGGCTGTCGGTATTGAACCCACAACCGCCCAAATGTTATGATAACTGTGAATCATACAGCGTGCATGGTGATAAATAATTGTGAAATTACATTAAGTTGCGAGAAACTGCAGAATGGCCTTTTCGATCAGTGTAATAAAAAAGTATTTTTTGCAAAACGGTTTACCGGGGGCGCTTGTGTTTAAAGCACGGCATAATACAACTTTATGTTGCCTTTGGCTGTGAAAAGACGCACCTCTACCCTGCCGAGACTTGATCCGGGGACGTTTTAACCAATGGCTTAGTGCTCAACTCTGGTTGGGAAGTGGGTTGGGACAACGTTATGCGACCGAAACGTGTAGGGGTCCCTAGGTACTATGTGACAGGGTGATAACAAGTGGAAATATAAACTAGATGAACATACATGTCTTAAATTAAAAATAATAAGCGAATCTTGTACCAGACCTTGCCGACCGGGCAGCAAGCGCCCGTAGGACGTAGGAACACTTTGAGGTGTCAAGTGGGTGTGAGGGGACCTGCAAATATAAAAAATGGATCGTTTGAATCCCTAGAAGTAAAAATACTCACAAATTTGTTGAACAAAGTAACAAGGCAGTAATGCTGGTAAATACTCAGGTCCCTTGAAACATGAAAAAATGAATCTTGGGACCCAAAAAAGTCACAAATTGTAGAACATATAGTACTGTTGGGAAACATGGAAAATGGATCCTTTGAATCGTTGGGACTAAAGGACCAAAATATGGTCGCAAATTGTAGAACATACAGTACTGTTGGGAAATATGGAAAATGGATTTTTTGCATTGTTGGAACTAAAGGACCAAAAATGGTCGCAAATTTTAATAAGACATCACTGTTAGTGAACACTTATGGTCCCAAGTAGGCCCTGCAAACATAAAAAAATGATTTTTTGTTTCCTTGGGACTAAAAATCAAATAATGGTTACAAATTGTAATAAAACAGCACTGTTAGGGAACACTCAGAGCTTTCAAGTGATCCTAGAGGGTACCAAACATGAAAAATGACCGTTTGAATCCTTGGAACTAAAGGACCAAAAATGGTTGCAAATTGTAGAACATAGAACAAAATATTAAGCCAGTACTGTGGCATGGCTACGGTGAGCTTGAAACAATGTAACTAATGCTGAGATGAACGTATTGCTATTCATGGACTGAGACGTACTTATACTCGACGAGTCATGTCCTTGTATGCAACTTATATCAGTAAGATACATATATATTTGTATGATCTCGTATGTATGATCAACATTACACCGGAAGAATAGGAAGTACAGCTCAACGTAGAGTTCAAATTATCTTTTTGTTTTCAAAGTAAAACAGGATATGCCTTGAAAAATGAAGACCAGTTGAACGATCATTAGAGACAGGTTTTAGTCACTAGAGGTAACCAGATTTTATTTGGTATTCTAGCAGACTGTTTGATATTTTGGAAACACGTTGAGTAATGATATGGAATTAAAATACTTGTCCAATAGGCAATTGTGGAGCGAGGAGTATGACATTGCTTTTTGAAGAAATTTACAAAATGAGTATGATGATGATGCATTAATGGTCACGGGCTAGAATGTACTATCAGCTAGAGGATAAGTATGTCACCTGCACCATTTTAAGTCAATCATCTTGAATCTTGTTCGATTTGTAAACGAGAATCAATGTAAACTAGAATTTTACCAGAAATACCCTGTTGAAGTCGAATTTGTCAATAGTTTTGACATTATTAAGTGTAGATAGAACTTCTCTTTTGAATCAGCGCAAGAAATTATAATTTAATGCATACTATTGAATATAGAATAAATGATGATTTCACGGCCTCAAAAAACAAAGTATGGATAGTTTTTTTAATCGTTCACTGAGGTTTTAAGTCATTAGTTGTTCCAGTTCCCCAATCAGCATATCCACAATGATGATCAACCATTTACAGCTTGATACGAATATTAAGCATTTTACTTTTACTAGAATTATTTATTGTACCAAGTTCAATGTCAATATTCATACTAGTCTCGTAAATGTCCACTATACTAGTATCACCACTAATCTTCTTTATAATAGGGTCATCACTTTCCACTTTGATAGAAGCAACGTTGCTATAGCACATATTTAAGAGAAAAAACGACTGCATTTTCTGGAATCATTTTACCAGGTTTAGCGAATAATTCACAATAATATTAACTCCAGGTTAGTTCTTTCCTTTCATTTGATTCTTTAAACAAAAAGGCTCTGACGTCACAGTAGAAGTTTTAACCTGCGCAGAACAGATGCGCAATGGTTGCATTGACTAAAAGTTACTATATGACAAATTTGCAGCTTGTCAGTTTTATATGTATTTGGATTTTACTTTAACAAAAGTTGCGGAGGCGATTTACTCCGTACCAGAAAGTGTGATTGTTTGATATTATAAATACGAAAGAATGTATTTATACTTTTCAAAATATATTGTCACACACAAAAGAACACTGCTAAGTTACAAAGGGCCAAGTACAGCATTGAAACGTTTTCCTATCAAAAAATTGGTATTCAACAACTACACAGTTTTATCACGTTAGGTTAGTTTACTTCCCTATTATCTTATTCATGAAATAATCGAGTAAATAAAATCCATCTTTCCAACATTGCAAGACAACACTAAATTATTTCACATTACAACGTTGTAATAGGAGAGTGGAAAAAACAACTTTTTTGCAATGTTACCATTCAACAATTTTCGTTTTTTTTCCGCTCTCCTATTACAATGTTGTAATGTGAAAAACAAACTATCCAAACTTTGGTTTTTGAGGCCGTGAAATCATCATTAATTCAATTTTCAATAGTATGGATTAAATTATCATTTCTTGCGGTGATTTAAAAGAGAAGTTTTATCAACACATAATGTCAAAACTATTGACAAACTCGACTTCAACAGTGTATTTCTGGTAAAATTCTAGTTTACATTGATTCTCGTTTACAAATTGAACAAGATTCAAGATGATTGACTTAAAATGGTGGAGATGACAAACTTATCCTACATTCTACCCCATGACCATTAATGTGTCATCATCATCATCATCATATTTAGCCGTTTTCTACACAAATTTGGATGAAGGGCTTCCCTTTCCTTCTTTCCACATATTTCACTCTGCTACTATTCTTATCCACGTAGCTCCTTAAAAAAGCGCTCAATCCTATCTATCTATCTTTCATTTCGACGTTGTCTCCGTTCTTTCTTTTATCTGGGAATCAAATGTAGTAAATTCCTCGTCCATTTTTTATCTGCTCACGCATGTATGTAACCGATAGTTCAAAGTCGTCATATATAGGTTCAACCGAGCTGCGTTATCTGTATTGTGATAGTTTATGGTCTAAACCTAAGCATTTTGACACCTAAGTTCGTACAGAATTGGCCACTTAAGTTGCCAGCTTCATTTTGATCTCCGGACGATGAGGTCCTCCGATACTGTTTTTTAATTTCGACCATCATGTGATACAAATGATGGGGTGCAAACTTCTAAGTCAGCATGCTGATTGCTTATGCGCATTAATAAGCAAGCCATCAATATTTGTTCGCAAAGTAGTTGGCCCTGTGTAAATGTATAAATTACACATTAAGCGCCTATTTTCTTAGTTTCCCTAAACCTTAACAAAAAACAAAAATTATGGACTCTCCTCCCACCTATTGACAAAAGTCTTGTAAAGTAATAGTTTTGGTTTACCGCCCCCTTCTTGTTTTCCGAACCCATTTAATCTGTATTTGTTTATATTTTAAGACTTCAATCATATTGTGAGTACTTGTGCCATTGAATCAAACTTTCGTGCACTGCACCAGTCTTATTGGATCAAAGTTCTTTTATGGTAGTTTTCTCATATACCTTACTTTTCTGCCAAGTATAGTAAAAAAAGTACTCTCATCATCAATATATTTAATTGTGAGATACTTAAATTACAACAACTGGGGAACCTAGGTGCTTTCGTAAGATTATTGCGAATACTGACAAGTATCAACATTTGTGTAAATCCTTACAAAATATTTCAACAAACATCTCCACATAAAGATGTATAATAATCAATATTTATGCAAGTCAATAAATAGCATTTTGTAAAAGTGGTTCCTGGCAAATATGTTCTGTGGCCTGTTCGATTCTCCAATATAACAGTGTGTGGCTTCTTTCTCTCAAATATACGAAGGTTATGTGTAACCTTTAAATTATTAACAAGTGTCAAGGTAACATTTAAACTTCAATTGATCAAAATACACGTTTCATTCCAAAACCTGTCAAAATAACGACATATTTACCAGACTTCTATCATCTGTTAGAGCTATTGAACTCAATCCTGTATAAGTATGTTCTTCTACATTTTATCATAAAAGTTAAAAATGTACCTGCTCGAAACAATTCAATTTCAACAGGAACATATTTAAAAAATAGGTCCAAACCTTCAAAGTTAGTCACCTGGAGATTACAAAGCACTCACGAACTTTTAGATTTCTAATTTATTCTGGAATATAATGTACTAACGTGCGAAAAGACCAACCTCAGTATAATGAAAGACAATTTCAAATGCTACAATAAGTAAATAGAAAATAGATAATGATTAATAGTAAGTCGACCTGTAAAAATGCATTTAAAAAACTCCAGTCTGCATTTGATGACTTCTCATCTCTTATGATTAATGGAAGTCCATTTATAATCCATCAACTTAAGGTCTCTTTCCTGATCCATTGATGGGTACACTTTTACGTCCATATTTTAAGTGCTTCCTCGTTGCTGTCCTATAATAGAAACTCCTATTTTTCTTCCATAAAAATAAAACACAGACAGTTTAACAAAATCCTTCTTTTTCATACTCAACAGATCGTCCTGTACTGACTTTAAAGTGGGTAATAATATTTAGACAATATAACGCAATGCCTTGCAATCATAATGAGGAACAAATCATGTTTCTCCTCTCATATATCTTAAATACCATTGTCTGTGATAGTTCCCAACAACGTATTTATACATTGGCCTAGTAATTCTTTTCAAAAGCACAAGTTTGTAGTCAAGTATAATTCAATCTATAGACTAAAATAGCACATTTTCTTTTCATTCGTATAAACTGTTACTAGAGGTTCGAGTTCCTCTCAAATTTGTAATATATATCTCAAATTTATATGAACGTTCTATACATCTGACATTCCAGTCCCCTTTAGGTAATAATTTTCAATTGACTAATACCGCTTTCAATAAACTCAGGCCAATACATTCAATAGGATAATTCATTTTCCTATGATTTTTTTAAAAGTTATTCATACTTGTAATTTGATATTGTGACTCGTACAAAATAACCTAAATTTTATCAACTCATTCCGATGCACTTGACGCAAATATGTCTACTCACTATCTAATGGCTTTATATTCGAATCCCTGTTAGGGCATCGATGTAATAAACTAACAAACAAACCGACTCCAAGTCTGGTGTTAATAGCATGGTCTATACAAATAAAGTTTCAATATTTCTCATGAACGCGTCTTTTGGATTTTCGATGACATTTGTACTACTTATGAATATAATGTATCCTTCCGTATATGCAATTATCAGTACATAATTGTCTTTCGGGTTGTATAAACGTACAAAAAAGTGCAAATGTTTTACGAGGGCTCTAGGTATATTAGGCCCAAGCGAAGTAAGGCAAATGTTAGTTTCTGTTACATTTATTTTAAAATCTGTTATAATTCACCCATCATTAAAAAAAGAAACATTAAAACTCAATCTTTGGATTCTTTTTTAAAGTTGTAGCTTTTTGCATTCTTGTAAACTCACATTAGTGATCTTCAATTACTGCGTGTACGTGACTATCATAATTGACTTATGGTTATTATTCTGTTCAAAATTATCATAATTTTTTCTACTAGTAAAATAGTTAGTGTTTAAGGAGTGCGATTGCGGTAAAAGATATAGACCCTAAATGCCGTTTCTGTGACATTGATTTTTAATCTGAAACAGGTTGTCCAAATAAAAGGCATATAGGGGAACTCAAGGATATACGAGCCAAATTAATCGATACCATTTTGATATCAAGGTGTAATAGGACAACATAGATACCGGGTTGGCAGGAAAAGCTGAAACACGGTTGAATACTACCTGCATTTTGGAGTAAAAAAAATCAGGTCAGAATGTAAGTTCTATTCAATTCTTGTCATTTAAATATTGCTGATCATGTTTTCGCGTTGTGGGAGGTAAAGGTTTGTCAAAAAATGCAAACTATGTATATTCAACATCGTTCTGGGTTATCCAATTATTACGTATGGATTTCATCAAGGAAAGAGTGTCAAATACAAGAAAAATATCTTTATCCAAGTCATACAAGTTTTAAAGCTACAACTTATTGACCCGTTGCATAGTTTGGACATATATTTATTTTAACTATTTTTTTATTTATTAATTTATTTTAAGGCCTTTAGGCATGTTAGGCTCATAGCGACATAAAGTGGGGAAAAGGATGTTAAAAGGTAAATTTCAGGGCCAATGTTCATAGGTACCATCCCAACATTTATCTGGCGTGACTAAGCAAAACCCTTGAAACCTAATAGGTAAAATTCTTTCAACTTCTCCCACCGGCAATCAAACCCGAATTGATGGATTGTCACGTTTGGAAATAAGCAAAATTCAACCTTAAGGACAAATTTCGTTAATTTCCCAAAAGTCCCTACTTACAATGAATATTTCATTCTCCCACCGGGAATCAAACCCAGATTGTTTTTGTCACGTTTGGAGACAAGCAAAATTCAACCTTCAGGACAAATTTCATACCTTTACCAAAAGTCCCTACTTACAATGAATATTTAAATCTGTCAAGATGAACAAAATAATTTAAGTTTCCCAGATCAAAACCTAGTACTTCAATGTTCAGTACGATACATTTTTAGGGTTGATTCCAGGGAAACTCCTGTTCTTTTGGCCTACTTGATATGCAGTCCTACACGACCTAAATGTATTATGCGGTGGAGTCAAGTTGACTTTATATAAATATATCATCGAAGCTGTTATATGTAGTTTAAAAGTACATCGAGGTGGGCATTAAATGCATAGGTTTTAGTTTTGGATTTCTTACATGGGGTTCGGCCATTCTTTTGCATTCTGTATCCTATATGCTATGCAACCTAATATATATATATATATTTATTTATTTATTACATGAACCTGGCTTTAGCTTTGGTTTATATGACTTCACTTTTGTTTTTATTCCAATGTACCAAACAAATATTTTGTACGATCAAACTTTATCTTGCAAAAAAGTTTCATTCTTATTTTATATGGCTTCAGTTGTTGAATAATTTATTTCAGTTGTATGTAATTGCAATATTTTGTATGACGTCATTTTTTTGTATTTGATGTGTTTAGTTCTCATCAAAGAAGAAGCAATATTGATCAGTCCCCTATGTGTAATAACAATATTTTCCTGTATCCGTTGGAATGTTCTACTCTGTATATATTCTTGATGATGCATAGTAAATAATTTCTCGTTCGTTCAAACTGATGCTTTTTATTTCCACTCATCACAAATAACATCCAAATAAACCGTATATGAAATCTTTTGTCCAAAGAATGACATACAGTTTGTCTACGTATTCTCTACTTGTAATCATTTCTTTATATATATGTTTTCAAAACACTTCTAAAGTATTTGTTCGTTGTCTGGGTGTGTCTCTATAAATTTATCGTAGATTTCATTGCATATAGGGGTATATGCTAAGGTTTCCACTACGTTTTGTTCCTAGGATTCCACCGACATGTGAATGCAGTCGTGAGTTCCAGAGTCAATGTAAATGTGGTCAAAGAAAGCAAGATAAATTAGTGCAACATTTGCTTTCAATTTTTGAATACTATACATTATGCAAGCAGACTTGACGTCAAAAGTCGAACAGGATCGCCATTCGAAAACTACATCGAAAAAATCCCAGTTCAACGTCTTTATGTACTATATCAATGGCAATAAAAAGTAGAACTTGTCCCTATCTGTCTCGAAAATCAAATGCATTAAATTATCAAACCGCAAAAGTTGAATCAAGATTCACTTCATGTAGTACTTAACGTCATTACTTACATTTAATGAGTTCCTTCAACTACATTAACACATACAACTTGACAAATACAATATTTATTCACTTAAACCCAATACTTGGGAACAAATGACTTTATTCCTGATTATGATTAACCTATATTACAAGCAAAGATGTTGCTACTTGTGATTTCTGTGGAAAAACATTCAGTCTTGTATCATATCTAGAAAATAAAATGTTCTTACTTTCAATATTTCAAAAAACTCTGCTATTCAATTACTATTATAAAGGTAATATTCAGTGTCAGTACTGTTGCGCCATAGGTGATTAAAAGATATATCACAAAGCTGTTGTAGCCTAGTGATAAATCCAGTCTTCATATTTTGTAAATTTCTTCAAAACGCAATGTCATACTCCTCGTTCAACAAATGCCTATTGGACAAATATTTTAATTCCATATCATTACTCAACGTGTTCCCAAAATATCAAACAATTTGTTAGATTACCAAATAAAATCTGGTTACCTCCAGTGACTAAACCCTGTCTCTAATGATCGTTCAACTGGCATATCCTGTTTTAATTTGAAAACAAAAAGGTAATTTGAACTCTACGTTGAGCTGTACTTCCTATTCATCCAGTGTAATGTTGATCATACTTACGAGATCATACAAATATATATGTATCTTACTGACATAAGTTGCATACAAGGACATGACTCGTCGAGTATAAGTACGTCTCAGTCCATGAATAGCAATACGTTCATCTCAGCATTAGTTACATTGTTTCAAGCTCACCGTAGCCATGCCACAGTACTGGCTTAATATTTTGTTCTATGTTCTACAATTTGCAACCATTTTTGGTCCTTTAGTTCCAAGGATTCAAACGGTCATTTTTCATGTTTGGTACCCTCTAGGATCACTTGAAAGCTCTGAGTGTTCCCTAACAGTGCTGTTTTATTACAATTTGTAACCATTATTTGATTTTTAGTCCCAAGGAAACAAAAAATCATTTTTTTATGTTTGCAGGGCCTACTTGGGACCATAAGTGTTCACTAACAGTGATGTCTTATTAAAATTTGCGACCATTTTTGGTCCTTTAGTTCCAACAATGCAAAAAATCCATTTTCCATATTTCCCAACAGTACTGTATGTTCTACAATTTGCGACCATATTTTGGTCCTTTAGTCCCAACGATTCAAAGGATCCATTTTCCATGTTTCCCAACAGTACTGTATGTTCTACAATTTGTGACTTTTTTGGGTCCCAAGATTCATTTTTTCATGTTTCAAGGGACCTGAGTATTTACCAGCATTACTGCCTTGTTACTTTGTTCAACAAATTTGTGAGTATTTTTACTTCTAGGGATTCAAACGATCCATTTTTTATATTTGCAGGTCCCCTCACACCCACTTGACACCTCAAAGTGTTCCTACGTCCTACGGGCGCTTGCTGCCCGGTCGGCAAGGTCTGGTACAAGATTCGCTTATTATTTTTAATTTAAGACATGTATGTTCATCTAGTTTATATTTCCACTTGTTATCACCCTGTCACATAGTACCTAGAGACCCGGACACATTTCGGTCGCATAACGTTGTCCCAACCCACTTCCCAACCAGAGTTGAGCACTAAGCCATTGGTTAAAACGTCCCCGGATCAAGTCTCGGCAGGGTATAGGTGCGCCTTTTCACAGGCAAAGGCCATATAAAGTTGTATTATGCCGTGCTTTAAACACAAGCGCCCCCGGTAAACCGTTTTGCAAAAAATACTTTTTTATTACACTGATCGAAAAGGCCATTCTGCAGTTTCTCGCAACTTAATGTAATTTCACAATTATTTATCACCATGCACGCTGTATGATTCACAGTTATCATAACATTTGGGCGGTTGTGGGTTCAATACCGACAGCCTACTATCCTGACTGAGGCTTTCCCTCAGTCACCGGATTTGGGCGGTCGCGGGTTCAATACCGACAGCCTACCATCCTGACTGAGGTTTTCCGTCAGTCACTGCCTTTGGGCGGTCGTGGGTTCAATACCAGCAGCCTACCATCTTGACTGAGGTTTTCCCTCACT
The DNA here is from genome assembly GCA_022664845.1 of Lepisma saccharinum. NCBI lineage: Eukaryota > Metazoa > Arthropoda > Insecta > Zygentoma > Lepismatidae > Lepisma > Lepisma saccharinum. The sequence goes on from JAGDQP010027255.1 coordinate 15,420, forward strand.
CAGTCACTGCATTTGCGCGGTCGTGGGTTCAATACCACATCCTGA
>JAGDQP010027256.1:365-25160 GCA_022664845.1 Lepisma saccharinum
TAGTATTTTGTAAACTCTAAAGTGTTGTGAAGGAGAAACACGGGTGCTTTTTCCTTTTTCTACGATGAATACTTACTTTACCATTCATAATGAAATGAGATATGATATTTTGCAACCAAAGGAAGCTCTGCCGACTAGAATGTTGAATAAATTATCATCTTTAAGCAGAAGAATCCACATTCTTGTTTCTCTGATCTCACCGACAATGTTCTCTGCTGGATACCTATTCTATTTATCATTGGTAATACTTTATGTCGGCGAGGCAGTATTAGTAAAGTTACAGAAGTTTGTCTTCCAAAAAATTAGTCATAATGAGCTTAATTTGTTGTCTTCCCTTTTTAAGCCAGTAATTGAAATTGTAAGTAAAACCGTCAGCACATAACAAAATAATTTTTATTTTCGTCAACTGATCTAAATCAAGCCTAATTTTCTCTCTTTTTCGTTATGTATACACGAATACACTTTATTGCTTTTGTTTCGTCCTTGAAATTTATAAATTTTGACTCAGAACAGACAGTATAGTGATATAGTGTCTTGAAAACACATGAATTTACTTCACTTTGTGTAACAAATCGTTCATTATTATTACATTTTTTGATTGATCCTTGGATATTTTTCACTTCCAATCAATATTTTGATATTTTTTCACACCTTTTTACGCAGTAGTGATAGCAGGAATAAAACTCAGCTCGCTTCGATGATCATTTAATGCTTTTATCACTTCAAAAAATGATCTTCTTGTACACCTTAATTAATTCAACGTTTCATTGCTTCTATGCTTTCTTGCCCCCCATCACTGTTCAAACAAATTTTGTACATTTTTTACAGAAGTTAGAGAAAGCATGTTTAAGTAAGTAGATTTTCTAGCCTAGGAAAGAATAAAAATTAGTGGCACGGGGGAATTAAACCCAATTGTTGTTGGTGATGAGCTTTTAGTTTAACCAACTGAGCTATGAAGAATACATTAAACCTCTAACTTTTCTTGGAAGTTTGATTTGAAAATGAGTCAACTGAAGTTTACGCTAAGTATGCAAGAATAGTTCCAAATTCCCTTTCAGAAAGACATGAGAAGTTCCCTACAGATTCTGTACGTATTACTAATATTTCTTAATCACAAATCTTACATAATTTGAGAAAGATGTATACAAATTAGTAAAAATTAGCGTACATGTTTTTTTTTTTACAGCGTGCACTTGTTGTTTCTGGCTTAAAGGAGAACCCTTTAAGTTTTTGAACTTTTTGAACTTGAAGTTTTTGAACTTTAAGTTTAAAACTTTGAACTTTTCTGAAAGTAGTCTGATATACAACATAATAAACCTGAAAACTACCAGAAGTACTGGTTTTAATTAACTTCGAACCAACTTTGAGAAAGAAGTACAGATTTTTGCTCACTCTGACAGTCTCGGTTGCCCACACCTTACATGCTCCCTAAGACTTTACTAAACCTTTCGCAGTATTAAATGGTACATACTGTACTATTTCACAGAAATAAGACCTTCACTCGTAACGTTACTATTGCTTTTTACAAAATATGTAGTAATCAAGCGGCATTATCCAACGACTGTGAATTATTTTCTTTAAAATAAAAAAATAAATATGAATGAGACCTGTTTGCAGCAAAGTGTATATACCAAACATGATATTCTTTAGTACTGTACGATTTACAGTAGTACGCATAAAAAAAATGTTGATTTCAACTCGTTGATAGCACCGTTTAGTATAATATCATTCTTTCGTACTGTACGATTTACAGTAATATCTCCAATAGAACACATGAAAGAACACGTTGATAGCACCATTGACAGCCTCTTAAAAGTTTTATTCAATGATTACACGTTATTTGAACATTTAATCGTTGATACTACTTTGAATACAACTTGGTGAGGAGAATTTTAAACGGTGTTATCAATGTCAAATCAACTTTTTCTTTTACGTATGCAACTAGAGGATATTACTGTAAACCGTGCAGAACGAAAAAATGATATATTTGGTCTAGCCACTAAACTGCTAGGGTACGGACTACTTTCTGTGCATATGAAGCATTAATCGCGGTTCAGAAGTTGACTGTGCCATGGTTAGACCAAATACAATATCACTATTTCGTACTGCACAATATACTATAATATCTACACTAGCAGACATAAAATAAACACTGATTTCACATTGAAAACACCGTTAAATGTTTGCATCACCAAATTGTATTTAAAATTGTCTAAATAACGATTAAATTTCTAAATAATGTGTAGTCATGGAATAAACCGTTAAAGAGGCAGACAGTCAATGGTGCTATCAACGTGTTCTTTCATGTGTGCTACTGCAGATATTACTGTAAATCGTACAGTACGAAAGAATGATATTATACTATATTTGGTATAGCTATTAAACGAATAGAGCACGGACCACTTTTTGTGTATATGATCGCGGCTCAGAATGTTGGCCGTGCCGTGGTAGGACCAAATATAATATCACTCTCTCTTCCTGCATTATCTGCAGAAATATTCACCAACGTGTGTGTAAATTCCTCAACAAAACTTCCACCTTCACTGGAAGGCCTTGACATGGACACAAGCAGAGTAGTTGTTTCAGCTGAAACACCAGATTCCCTGGTTCGAGTTCCAGTCACGACAACTAAATTTGCTGTGTATTTTTCGACAAACATAATTAGATAGTACGCAGTAATAATTAAAATAAAAATCTAAAAGTTGAGCGTGGAAGTTACTGTTCAGTTGGTGCATTCAAATCACCGTATCACGTCGCTTCATAATAATGATTCCTTTTCAACAGATTTAGAGCATACGTGATGCAAATCATTAATAAATAAAAAGAAGAAGTCAACAAACTGCAACAACGTTAGTGGTGATAATCTGAAGCTTCTTCTTCCCAGAATGGAGTTTTAATGTGCCTCTGTAGCTTGAGTCTTGGTGATGGTGATAAAATTTCATTTGAAGCACTCACACAACTCTTCCAGACGGTATTATTAGTGATGCTGCTGTAATTTCAAACCTTTTTTCCTTTCTTTCTTTTTATTACGTTTTTCTTTTTATTGTAATGATGCTGCTCATCACTACGCAATAAAGAATTGAAAAGAGTTGGTGCAAAATAAGCCTCTGTTACAATAATGTCTGGAACCTTCTCTCCTCATGGTCAGTTGCTATTCATCTTGTCTTTTTATGTCCTTTTTTTTAGCGTGTATGAAGCTACTCTTTGGTCATCTGTCGAAGGGCACAAAAATTGAGAAGGGTTACGGGGCCAACTCTTTGACCCCTGTGATACAAAAGAGCTTGCTACTTCTCTCTCCTTCTTACGAAAGAAGGAATAGTGCCATCCATACAAGGAGGCTACCGTGGTCCGTTGGAGACCAATCATCGTGGGAAACAGAGTCCAGGTGTCCACTAAATAACGGCAAATGGTGCCTTGACGGGCTACGAGAAGACAATCAGACATTAAAAAACAGCACTGTTGCTATCTACGGACTTTTGTCTCTGTTTGGTTTCCTGAGAATCCCTTTAGATACCGGTTTATGTTTCTGAGAGAGAAAGAGAGAGAGAGAGAGAGAGAGAAAGAAAGAAAGAAAGAAAGAAAGAAAGAAAGAGAGAGAGAGAGAGAGAGAGAGAGAGAGAGAGAGAGAGAGAGAGAGAGAGAAAGGTTTAACATGAATCTATGGCTCAGTTATAGATTAGTTTTTATTTATCTCTGGAAGTAAAGTATTTAGTCACTTCAAACTATAACCAATAGAAAACATAATTATCTAAAGACACATTAGAACTGAATGGGTGAGTCTAAAAACGGTCTAACTCACAACTTGTGGTTGTCCTTTCACCAAAAGTCCAAAACAAAAAGTAACTTTTTTATTTGTTACTAGTTAACGCTGAAACGGACAAATAGAAAGTAGAAACTCATTGTTCTTTGTTAAAATTCTTGCTCAAAGGACAACTTTATGTATTTTTCTTAAAAGTTATTGGAAGTGACTTAGATTCGTTTTTACAAACATCTATTCAACTACTTTGAATCTTTTTGTAGTAAACAAATATAGTGTATTAAACAAATCGACTTCAGTGCGAGCGGTCCCGGGTTCGATTTGTGGTGGGAGCTCAAAAATTTCGGTGTTGACCCAGCATCGCGAGGACAACTGGGGAGCTGCTGTGAATAAAAGACAGTGGCGATCACAGTGAGAGCTTCGGCTCTCCTCTCCCAATCCGTCTGGTCAGCGTGGGAGCAGTTCTAATATATTGCGAATTGGGGAAGATAGGAAAACTGCAAAATTTAAAGCATATACTCCTTTAGTTTACTTCAAAGATTGGGCGCAAAGAACAAATTAATTCCAAAAGACTGATGCTTCTGGATAACGAAACTTTTAATTTGTTTGTCTATTATAAGAATGAGGGAAATTACAGTTTACCTAATCTCATCCAATGTTAAGTCCCTGAACTAACATAATTTTTACACCGATTTAAACGCCGATTTTTTAATAAGAAAATACCGGTTGAATTAAAACATCACTTAACACAAAATTATATTGAATGTACAGCCACCTTTACAATTGAATTAATTGAAATTGATTTGAATTTGTTATTAGAGAAAAGAGAAAATGGACCAAGTAATCCGATTAGTAAGAGTGGACTATAAAATGGTGGATTAGCTTAACATTCTTCTCCCAGAGCCTCTCAACACAGCTAAGTCCGAAATACACTCGTAAATGCAAATTGTCAGTCATCTTAATCCACTTCAGTTCTAAAATTAATATAGTTTCTTTACATTTCATATTAATTAAGGATTTTTTCTATGAATCCATAATTATCCATTATTTTATAATTACATGATTAACAAATCATAACAAAATTGGCCACGGTACACCATTAGATTAAACGAAAGGTCGGGTCGGGATGGCGTCAGATTCAAGCATCTTGATTGAGTACAAAAAGATTTTAGCAAAATTTGTTGTCCGACTTCGAATATGAAAAATTTTGACTGAGGTCTAAACATTTTGGAGCATAGAGATTTTTTAAGTTAATTGCAGATTTCTGAGCATTTATTCTCAACTGCTCAACTGCTCATCTGCTCAACTGCTCAACTTGCCTGTGCAATTATGTCTATTGGTGATCAATCTTCCAGGTATACGTATAGAGTAGTTAGTGGTTGGAGCCTTCGTTCAGGTACCATAACGACATTTACTTTATGAAACTGAAGACAAGTCTAAAAAAATCCTTTACCACCCATAAAATTAATTTTATTTTTATTAGCTAAAAATATCTTAGGATGACCAACGACAAAACTCGAACCTGGCTGCTTCTCACTGTCTAATGTTGTTGCGCGGAGTCTTCGGCCATAACCATTAAACAACAGAGACCGTGTTTCCATTATGGGTGGTACCTGAACGAAGGATGTAATGCGGAAATTAGGTGATGGTTTAGCATAACGTAAAGTTGTATATTTTGTCGCTGTTTATACAAAGAAATTCTATATATAAAGGTTACAACACGAGATATGTTGGTTCAAAAGGATATGGAATCTAAAAGGATTCTTCCTGCATCTTCAGAAATGCGTCGACGCTAAAATTATTTATTATCTAGTTAGACATTCATTAGCCAAGGTCCAGAATGGAAAGACGTTAGATTGTATGAACCTTTAGATCTTCATATCCTGATCATTGTCAATTTGTAAGCTTCATTTGTGGATAGATGCAATAATCAGTTATCAGAAATCCTGTTTTAGCAGGACTTGATTTCGTGTCGTTATTCGATATTTCTCCTCCTGCAAGATACTCTCTTGAACTTGTTTATTTTCTTTTTTGGTGGGGGAGGGAAGGGTATTATTATAGTACTACAGTTACACTATTATTGATCTGTTTTCCTCAGAACACCTCGACAATAGTCAGAAGCTTGGGCTGTAAATTTGTACCATGATAAAATTTTGGAGTGCTAGAGTATCTGACACACTAGCCATAGAGTCTCAGTGCTTTTGTTGGGTAATGAGTACTGCAAGAGACGAACCCCATATCCCTTAACTTTCTGACCAGACTTCCATTGTCATAAGTAAATTGGCAGTTGGACATTATGTTGCTGGGTCAATTTCTAGAACATGTAAATTCAAAACTATCCTGGACTGATCTACTAAACACCAGAGCATTGCCATTACGATCGTATTGTAACATAAAATGTAATAAAACACCCGTTGTTTCAAATTTATTACACTCATCATTGTCCTTGGAGATCTTACAACGCTCTCGAGATGCCTTTTATTGAATTAGTCTACCATGACACCCCGTATCAGAAGGTAAACGTTACAGAGCAAGAGCAATAATTATTTTAATGCACATGGTAATTCTATGCGTGGTTCTGAAATCCTTAAGTGCTCTATACATTAATTAATTTATTACGCCTTCAAGGCAGAAAAAGAAAATACTTAAAGTAATGCCAAGATCTGCACAAACGCTAAGGACATTTTAACTATTACAAAAAAAAAAAAAAGTTTTAATGACATCTCAAGTTGAAAAATGAATCTCATAGTGAAAACTTTACGTAATGTAATTTCTTTTTCTAAACAAATAAAATGTGAGGAGGGATATTGTTGCTGAATGTTTTGAAATTGCGCCCATTTCCTTTCTTGTATACTACAATTAACAGAATGATGTCCTGTATTCAATGTCATGATAGGTCGAAACATAATGTTATGATGATTTTTCTTGCTTGCCGAAACAATTTTTTTTTACGCTTCACTCATCTGTAACATATTCGTACATTATCATTATATCTTTCCACCTCCACTTGTTACACAGTATATTACACTTCCTTTCTTGCTTCTTCCTCTTTTCTTCATATGTGTTTCTGTGCCATGGTATGAAATGCGGAGTATGTAATAGTTATTATTATAGCCCCCTCGTGCGTACGTCCTAAAGCGGTGAAATTGTGTACTCAATTTCTTAATATAAAATAATATTACGTATGAAGAAATGTTTTACAATCTGGCTAGTGTAGCACGTTTTAATGAACAAAATCAATCAACTAATTAAGCAATAAATTGATGAAACTATCTATCTATCTAACTATCAAGGCTGTTTGTCTTTATAATGAATTTCAAATCAACTATAAAATTGATGAAGATATTAAATGGAGAATTGGAACGATGATGTAAATAGGACAAATATCCATGGTTTTTGATGTCTAGAGGTACTAAACTTGATTTATTTTTGTTACGGTTATATTTAATATCAATGATGAAATTTGTATCTTAAAAACGACATTTTTTTTTTATTGTACTTGAAATCAGATAGTTTTGTTATTTCGATACGTCTACTCTACAGGATGGATAAGGAAAATAGCGGTTAAAGTAGATTTTAGGAGGCAGTTAATGACAACGAGTTTAAAACCAAAATACGTAGGTATACTCAAGAAGAAATGCCTCTTTCTGTTCCATTTGAGTTTACCTTCTCCAGAGATTTGAAAGCTAAAAAAATGTAGCGAGTTCTTGAGAAAATATATTAATCAATTTGTGTACAGTATAGAAGATTAGAAGCATGGTCTAGTTAAGGAACTCTGTTCATAGCAAGATTAATAGGCATGATTATTCTATGTATTATTTCTAATATTTAAATTTATGTGCTTCATAATCAACTATAGAATTAAGGATGCCGTCCTACGGTCAGTCTCTATTGTAGGTACACCCAGGTTCATAAAAATGAACGATGGATATACTCTTAGACCTATAACTGTACAATATTGTAGTACCAAAACAATATTCAATAAAGATTTAAAATTAATGATTCATATGTACAGCAATGAGCTATTGTATTAGTTTAGAACAAGGAAGTACAAATTAAAATAAAGGAAAGTGGATTTTGGTTTATATATTGTACGTTCTTCTTTCTTTCTTTTTTGTTTGTTTGTCCTGAGAACGAAAAATAAGTGTTGATTCTTTTAAAGAATATTGTATACTGGCTATTTTCTTAACCTTTGCGTAATATTACATTATTTTAGAATTGATGTGAAGTTTCTACAATGATGATTTCCATATAGAGAACTAGAAATCACCAAAAGTCAATGTGTTATGTGATCTATGGTTGAGTTGAATATTAAAATATGTCATCTTTATATTATATCATTTTATTTGATTCTGATGTAATATTCTAGTACGGACTGATGAGCTTTCAGGTAAGAAATTGACATGTTCTTATGGTTGGGCTGGAATTTACCTACATATCGACTGCTGAATCGTTAACAACAAAGTAACCGCAGCTGATCTAAAAGTTTTACCCAGTCCAACGAACAGTTTATGTATTATTTCAACTACTGGATAGTTATTTCAATACATTATAGGCCTACTTGCCTTGTCTATTTGTTTAGTGTTGCAAGAATATGTAAGTTTCACTTATAAAAAAATATATCGGCCATATTCTATGGATTAGAATGTACATCCAAGTATTCCTCTTGTGTGAGTGAGAAAAGTCACATACAATCCTCAGTCAAGTATGTCCATTGTGAACAGATGTTGTTACCCTGTTTGTTGATCCCTGACTTTCTTCAGAAAACCACGAGAACTGAGCAAAACACCCTTGAGATGCTTTTCTTGATTAAAGGAACATATCAGAATTTGGCTCACACCAAGAGGTTCCCCCCCAAAAAAAAAATTATCTCTATTTGTATAACCATAGACTACCTTACTGAGAAATCTACGAGATATCAGTGAACACCTTATCTCATACAAGTAAGTATCTTCTACTTTTCTTTTTCCGTATTAAACCTGTATAAATTCTCCGTAACACACTGAAAAAGGGGGGTTTTAAATTTAAAAAAAAGTTCTTATCTGTGCACCGAGAAACAATTTTCATAGAAATAAAATATTAGTATTCTCATTTAATCGAAAACGAGATTATGATATTTTGGAATCAAAATTATTGATCTCATTTCCAAACTTAATGCTCTTTTTTTTTTAATTTTGAGAACCCGTTTTTACAGAGTAATATAAAATATTTAGTTTTTCAGGTATTTTTGGCCTTCTGTATGATGCAACACTGTCAGTTGCTCACTAACAGTCAGATTCCCATATATGACACATACGTGCTATGCTGAGCACGTGTGTATACTAACGCTGACCGCTAGGGAGCTTAGATAACCCTTTAAATTTTAGTAAAAAAAAAAAACTGTTGTAAGCATTTGAGGTAGAGTGGAACGTGGGAAGAACATGGATAATAGAGAAAACAAAAGACAAACGACACGGACATCTCAGATTTGTAGACTTTCTTCTACTTGAGTTGATGTGGTTGATACACTGTAAAAAATATAATGCACTTCTTTGTATACATAGTTTGTAAAATCCTATTAGTTTCATGCTTAAGGTATAGATAATGTTTACGAAAACTATCCTTCTTTTTTAATCTAGCGCTTAGAATAGTATTGGATTACGATTACGACTAGCTTACTTTAACGAGCGACCAGCTAGTAGAGCGCTGGCTTCACATTCTAGAGGTCCTTGGTTCGATACCAGTAGTGTTGCCACTAGACGAGACGAGACAAGACTTCAGGATGTCTCGTGAAAACCATATTTCGTCTCGAAAAGATGTGCTGGTCTCGTCTCGTTTTGTTCCGTATTTTCTCGTAAAATATTACAGCATACCATGCCACCAAAAGTAAGATGTAAGAGATTGTGCCATGCTGATCAAGATACAACAAAGTTATTATACAGACTGACTATAAAAGACAAGGATGTGTCGCGGTAGCTTAGTCGTAGAGCATTCACCCCTGGTGCGTGTGGTCGTCTGTTCGATCGTGGTCAATGCCAAGTGGGCTTTGTGATAAACAAACATCAAGCGTGTGTATTTTCTCAGGGTTTTTCTGTATCCTCCCACTTTCTTCATTCCACAAATTCTCCCATCTTCATCCATTCGGCCTAACCAAATTTGACTAAGGGACTTAAAAAAATAAATTCAAATAAATTAACAAGACAAGGACAAATAGTGTACAAGATAATATTTCTCTGCTGTTAAGAACCTAAGACCCCTCGACCCTGAACTTCGTTTTTTTTAATTTCAAAAAAGCTTAAGTTCTAATAACATCATACATTAATACAATAATAATTTTATTGTCAAATCCAGCATCTTTTCAAAACTCATTACCGAAAATGACGGACACGTTTCTGTCTTTGTTCGGAACGAGAAAGAACAATGGTTAATTAGTGAAACTGCCATTAAGAGAACTTGTGGAGTGTGTTTCTATAAAATAGGATTTTTATGCATAGATATCTCGATCATTGCTTAAACATTGTACTTGAACCTGGAGCACTATCACAAAATAAAATTATTAAGTTTGAATTAATGGGAAAATGGAAATTAAAGCTGTTTGTAAGGATCATTAAAAATAACTTTAATTATTCCCTGTTCTTTGTAGGATAGCCCTCATTTGAAGTAAGAAACGCTAGGAATATAGATTTCCAATGCAAATATTTTATTCTGAGTTAATAAATTTTTAAACAAATTAAATAACTCTGTTTGCATTTTTCGAGAGAGAAAACGAGACGAGACATTTCACGAGATACTTCGTCTCGAAAACAAGACGGGACAAGTAGTCTGTCTCGTCTCGTCTCGAATTCCAAGAAGTGTCTTTTCTCGTCTCGTGGCAACACTGGATACTAGCGACCAATAATCCTGACTCAGATCTTTTCCAGGGTTAACCTCAATCGCACCAGGAAAATGATACCTCAAACTTATGCTCTGGCTGACTCCTTCCAACATCCATTTCCTTATCTTATTCCGGCCTGAGTCATAGATGCCTAAAAGCCGTAAAAAATATTAAAATTCGATTACAAGTACTTTGACTAATTGATTTTAAATGCAGTTAACGCGATGTATTGTCTAGTTCTGAGTTCTGTAGCCGCGAGGAAGGAGTCGTAGTGTGATCATAGGTGGAAGACACTTTTAATAGCCAATGCGAGGTAGGTAGTAAAAGCGCGAGTTCTCGCTGATTACTTGTGCACTTCCCACTTCACCCCACGCGCAAGCCAAGATCCCTCTTAGAGGTATACAGAACTCAGAACTGCAGACTACTTACTTAATCATCACATTTACTAATGTAACTCAAAATGATTGCTCTCCAAGTGACAGTGAGTAAGCGAATTTTGTTCCATCAACCATTTTTTTAAAAATATATTTTCTGCCTCATCATAATTTTTTTGTAACAAAAAGTTGTGGGATTTTCAAACTGTATAGGTACATCCTAAGACCTGCTAAAACATTTTATTTAGCGAGGGGGGTAAAAAATCTGCTTTGTTAGTACATTATCAGTGGAATGAATTTTATTTTGGATATCAAATTAGTTTCTGGGCTACAAGGGCTCAAAATTGTAAAAAGAAGTCGTTTATGCAACAATATACAAGACATAAATAGAAGATAGAAATTCGTAGGTCTCGGAGTGACAAACAAGTTAGCACGCTCACTTTCAGTACATATGGTCATAGATTCAATTCCCGCTTTGGTCAACTGGACGGATTTGTTTTTGAGTGCGCTTTACTGAAGACTGTAGGTCCATCCCTAGGAGCTCATCAATTCGTTTAGATCGTGAATAACCATTCATATTTTTTCGATTATATGACCGGTAAAAATTGTCCATATAATGAAAAGCATTTAAAAATAACAATATTGCATTTTTAAAGATTCCATAATGTACTTACGTTATTCGTAATTGGCGAGCCTTATGGTATGACGTCTGGCCGGGAATATATTAACTGCTTCGAGTAAGTTTCCAATAGTGAACATGTATTGTGCTACTATTAACTTTTCACAACATATCCTTTTTGAAGCACTAAATGGATGGTAACTAAATGTATATTAATGATAAGATTCACCATCTATGGAAGCGTATGATCGTGGCCGCCATCTTGAATCTTGCTTAAAATATTAAATAGAAACAGAGCCACATATTGCGTGGATCTGAACTGGAACTAATCAATCATCGTAGTCAAATGGCTACCCTAGCACCAGAAAACATCGGGCCAATACGCGGAAATCGAGTATGGTTTGCTTTTCAAGTAAAAATCGATTGATATGGGCGTGGTACAATATTTCGATATTGAATGCTATTCCTGAAACTTAAGAAACATGTTACATTTTAACCAGAAAACAAGGAGAGGGGGAATCTTGGCAGTTTAAAATACGAAGTTTAGAGAAATATCACTTTCTGAAAATGTCATCGTGCCATACCAATTGACATCGCCCGATACTCCGTACTTATTTATTTTCAATTGAAGCACTGGGATATCGATTAATATGGGAAGAAGATTCTCTCCAATAGTGTACATTATCGGATCTCCTATACCGATCGCCATGGACCTCCGATAATCGGCCAATATCGGCAAAAAATGTATGCCATTCATTATTGATCGATCTCGGATAACGACCTCGAACAATATCGCAATCGTCCGTAATCCATCTTGGACAATATCGATGTGCTGCTGGGGTACGGTCATGTAATTGGGATCGGTCCTGGAACCAACTAGCCTGAGTGACGTTTTTATAAGGGTTTTCCTTAGTGTACTTAGATAAAAGTTCTGGCCAGTTCTCTTTTCATGAGTTTTTCGGGAGAAATGCTCACCTAGGGACATCACCCATCAGGTTTACGACGACCTTAGATCCATAAATGAAACGCACAGACATGAAAATTAAATCTGAACTGGAATTTCAGAAGAAATATACTGGGGACTTTTGTTATAAAACATGGCATGTCAAGATATTTTAAATGAGATTTCTCTCTCATGATCATTGTATTCTCATGTAAATTATATGCCGAGTTAAGAATATTGGAAACTTCTCTTGGTATGAAAATTATCCTCATTCAAACATCGTTTTCAGCACATATTTTTCATCTACAAACCATTATAAGAAATTCTTCTGAAATTAAAATCCTCCATTTTGGATATATTATTTTATGTCTTCATATAACCTAGAACACAGTCTGGATCAAGATGAATCCAACGACGCTTTATTTGTTAAAATCGTTCAAGTTGTCTAGATTCTACGAGGTAACAAACTTACAGACATACTTAGATACCCTGTGAAAATCCGCCATTTTGTTGATTTCCGCCATGTTAGAGTTATGAATAGAGTTACAGTGGTAGACTTTTTCCCATCGTTTTCAGCACTCGTTTTTCATCTAGAAACCGCTATCAGAAATTCTGTTGCAGTTTGTTCTAGGTTTATTGTTATTTTACTGGACTATATTTCGTATGTTTTCTGGCGGTCGTTTTGAAAATTGACAACTTTCACAGGTTTCTCATGCCCTAATTTGGTCAAACTTTTTATACCATGTTCAACACGTACAACTACTGACAACTGTAAAGGTTTTGTTTGTGTTGCAATTACTGCCGGGTTAAGCACTATTTTTTCGTATTTTTCCCTGACTAATAGCAGTAAAGACAAACTTGTGAGGGAAAACGTACAACTTGATTTTTCTCAGTTTCTATTCATTATCTTAAAAAGATTTTTAAACATTAATTTCTTTTCAAAAAACATGTAGAATTTAGAGACAACAAAAATACAGCGGTAAGCTAAGACGACCATGATAATGGTTTACTTTTTCTCTAGCTAGAAAAAGATCAAAGAAAAACTACCGAAGACGTACATCTTTAATCTCTGTAGAGACAGCCTTTATTTCCAAGTAAAAAAATTGTTCTGATAATAAAGAAACAATATTCCAATCTTCGGTTTCTCTTGTAACATCAATTTGATTTGTTGTTATTATTTCTTATTTTCAATTCTTTCTTTTTGAGACGGTGTCATGTAACGTATTCTTGAAACGACACTTTTCCTTTTTAAATTTCATTTTCTTGATTTGTAATGCTCTGTTAGAGGAAAGTTGTCACTGTATATATGTGTTTTTAATTTCTACAAGTTGTTTATAATTGTACTTGTAACTTGCCGCAGACACTTCAAGCAGTTTAAGGAGGACATTAAGAGATTTTCATACATTCTATCTAGTATTTCATGTTCGTCTCTTGAAGTTTCTCTCTCTCTCTCTGTGTCTGTATCTGTCTGTTTGTGTGTGTAAAAAAGAAAGAGAGAGAGAGTCTTAAAAAAGAAAGAAATGCTTTAAGTTAACGATGCATGTAGTGAGAGGCAACCATCTATCAAGTAGCTTCCAAAAGGAAAGATGGCACGTAAAGAGCGAGCACAGGATTAAACTTTTTTTTACCTATTATTTAAAGAAATAAAAAGGTCAAATATACTGGCTTAATAAGTTTGACATGCAAGATGAAACTCTTCCAAAAAGCCAGTCAGTTAGGTCAGAAAGAACTTTTTTTTTTATTGGTTGTTAGTTTGCTGTTTAAACCCCCTTCTGCTTGCGCTGTCAACTATGTGCGTACATAAGCCATTTTTCAGGTATTTGCGACACTATATTATACGTAGGTGCTGCTCCCTATTGGATTTTTTTTTTGGTTTAAAAGAACTCAACCTACACACCTTAACAATTTCTCTCTCTGTCATTTTTTCTTTCTTTCTCTATATGTTGGCTTGTCTCTATCATACGTCAAATTTATATCTCCTGTAAAGTAATCGGCTGGATACCTATTTTCTTTTTATCGTTACCAAAAAGTAATCTTCTTTGAAGAAAAGGTGTTTCCTTTTTGGGTGAAAAGAAAAATCCTTCGCTAAAGCTGCAAGATTCTGAACTCTAAAATGTGTTTCTCTATTTTCATTTTTTTTCTTTTTTCTGAAGATGGAAAGGATCGAAGGCGGAGAGAAACACGGGGAACCAGGACAACAGGTTATTTGTTTGTTTTTGGTGTTCAGAGCTTTCTGAATATGTTAGCAAATGGTGAGAAATAAATTAACAAGTTTATGTAATATTATAGACGTAAATAGTTCTCTATATTTATTGAAACATATGAGTAATGCATTTGTTTCATATTTTGAACTCTTGACAGTACCAAAAACACCATAGGAAGAAGAAAAGCAAAACCAATTTCTTTAAGATTAAACAATCTCAACTAATATTTCTAGCAGTATCGATATTAATGTATCTTGAGCGAGTTTATAAACTTTATCATTCTACAAAGAAAAATACTATAACACCAGGCTAGGGTGTTCGGAAATTTCAAGTCAGTTCCGAAATTCGAAGCTCTGAATATTCCAGAATTTCGACATTACGGACTGTCGATCCTCGGAATTTCTAAGATACCGGGAAACGTCTGACAGACCTACACCAAGCACAAACATTTACTCTTGTTTAATGGTAAATATAACACTACGATTCTACTTAGCAAATACTTTTACTAGGATAAATGTGCAAAAAAATTAAAAAAAAAAAAACTTTTTAAAAACATGTCTTTCTTTTAAAAAAAATAAACAATTTGTACTAAAAAATAAAAAAATAATTGTGTTTCCAAGAATATTATTTTTTTTACAAAAAATATTTATGCATGACTAAAACGAAAAGCATGAGGCGTTCTCTCATATACAATCACTTTATAAACTCTTCAATTGGCGCACCTCATGCTCTCCTTTTTAGCCATGCATAAATAGATTTTTTAAAGTAATTTCTTGAAATGAAAATTATTTTTTACTTGTATCACCCGACTTACGTCGCTGTGCACAATTTCATCATTGTATGACTTTGGGAAATGAGTTAAATTAACGGAACACTGTGAGTAAAAGAAAGGTCTGCAAAAAGCGTCTCTGAGACACTATACGTTGGTAGGCGTTAAGAATTAGTGAGCGGGAAGTCAGTATCTCATACTGATGCAAAATGATGGAAAAGAAAAGTTTGATGAGACCTGGTTGCGAATCTCAACAGTATCTGTGAGTTAACAGACATTCAAAAAATATCTTATATTCACTGAAAAGTAAAGAAAAAGTCTTTCATCATAATAATGGTGTTGATGAACGCAAGAACAAGGTAATCGATATAAACTCTTTCTGAAAGCTTAACCTTCGATTATTTTGCCAGGTAAGGTTTGATTTCTAGGAAATGAAACATCTATAGACCTTTCAGTACTTAATTAACATAGACATGATAGCCTATGCTTTTTTAAGTAGCAATGAAGCAACTGAACTGAATTACGTTGTAACAGTGCTGATTTGCTGCCCGTTTGCTGTACACCAATAAGTTGTTTATAAATAGTATATCATGTGTAGTTTAAGAGATGGCGCATAAGTTCATAACTTTCCGTAATTACTTTTGTAAATTATCCAGCATATTTTAAAGAAACTTTTGGTATCATTTAACTACTAACATTGGTAGAATAATATTGTAATTAATTTGTTATTAACTAATATTCCATTTTATAGTTTCTTAATTATGTAAACCGACAACAATCGTAATTTGTTGTATGCTTCAGTATGTACCCGAGCAGCATGTACCCTGAAGTTAGACCGGTGCAAATAGTGGTTTTTGCTTTCGTAACGATAAAGCAAATATTCTTTCGAATCATGTGATTTTTATTATCAGACGAATATTCTTCAATTTCGTGCGATTACCCAAGTGACTGCTACTCATGCGAGTAGTGGAACTTGCAGCGTTGAACACATCGCAGTGTGGGCATTACTCTCTTGTTTACCTCCTTTCCCCAACATTTACTGTAGACAACCGTGTCTCTCTTTGAGGTACGGAATCTACAACACTCCCGCATCCTTCACAACATATGGGCCGCGAGCGACCTATCTCTTCAGAGGTCCGGTACTAGTAGCTCACCATCTCCTGTCTTTCCAACCTGTGGGCCTCGGTCGACCATATCTCCTCGGAGGTTTGCAACCAGTAGCTCATTTCCACCTACCTACAACCTGTGGGCCGCGGGCGACTGTTTCTCTTCGGAGGAACGGAACCAGTAGCTCATATTCTTTTCACTGCACAATGTCTCGCAGAGCCATGCTTGCCCTCTGCGTTGCTGAGGTTAACAGCCGAACAGGACTGTTATATATAAAGATTATGTGACTCAGTGGTGACATCTGTTGAGCAACGAGTGTAGTGTCAATTTAGAGAACTGTTTCATCAAAAGATGAGTGGACAAGTTTTACGAAGATGGATACGAAGTTCCAGTGGTAAGCAGGAAATTGGGAACATGTCTATGGATCCATCAGCGAGAGGAGTGGGCATTCAAGATATCATAATAAAAGTGAAAAAGGAAGAGGATATCCCAGAAGCACAGAAGAATGAAGGGACTACTGCACCGAATAGAACAAGTAGATGTCAAGGAAGAAATTAAAGAGGGGGAGGAGAAAGGTCAGTTCCAAATGAAATGATCAAGAAATAGAAACTGTTAAAGAAGAAAAGGAAGCCGAAAAGACTGGAATTCTTTACCATGGAACGGTTGTTAACAAATGTCATGGAGAGATATAGTTACCTATGGGAGCGGCAGCAGGAGGAAACTCGAAACGAAATGAAGCAACATAGTTACGAAATGACGTCACAAATAGAGAAGTAGAAACTACGAATCAAGAATGAAGTGACCTCGCGTATGGACGAAGTTCGAAATATAGTTACCTATGGGAGCGGCAGCAGGAGGAAACTCGAAACGAAATGAAGCAACATAGTTACGAAATGAAGTCACATATGGAAGAACATCGAAATGAAATGACATCACGTTTGGATGAAACTCGAACTGAAATGCGAAAGTTGGATACCAAACTGGAATCCAGCCTTTTAGAGATAAAGTTGCATGTTGAGGATATCAGGAAGAGAAGTGAAGAATCCACGACAACTTTGAAAAGCGACATAGCGAGAATTTCCGATCAATCAAGGAATGGAAAAAGAATGTTGAGGTGAGATAAGAAGTACGGAAGGACATCAACCAGGTGCGAGCCGACCAACAGGGTATTCAGACCAAAATCAGAGTAGACTTTCGTCACAGTGAAGTGTTCGGAGATGGAGGAAGTGGCCAAGGAAGCCCGAGCCGCTGTCGAGAAGAGCACTGAAGTAGAAGGAGCTGTGAGGGAAACACGGGAAGAAGCTAATGCCCTGTTTTCTATCAGCCTTGACGAGATGGAGTATGTCAAGAAGCTTGTGTCTATCCAGGAGACGGAGATAGTAATCATCAAGGAAGAGTTGTTGAATGGAAACTGATTTTATCCAACCATACGGGTTTGACCCCGAGTTGCACTACATGGCGAATCCTTGAATTTGTAATGATGTAAACTCTCGCGAGCCAGTCCAAGTTGAAGAAGGCAGGAGAGTCTCCTCGATCAAGTGTAGAGCCCATTCACGCCAGGAGGAACAGAAGAAATCGCAACCAACGTCATCTGAAAATGAAAGTTGATTCTCTGACCAGAGTAGTGGATCCAGTCGCCAAGGAGCTAGAGCTGTCAGATGCAGAGGAAGGTGAAACTGTGAACCAACAGGAAGAACCCACAGTAGAAGTGATGAAGTGAAGAGAGATGAATGGAATCACTGTTTGGGGACGCAATCACGGAGACGCCTCTCAGAACTTAAGTCTTTCACCTGTTACCCATCCAGTCAGAGAGAGATTACGACTCGAGCATTTCTGACCCAGTTTGACAGGGAAGCACAACTAGTGGGGATTATTCCTGACATATTCTTGGAAATCCTTCCATTTTTGAAGAACCGAAACCAGTACTTTCCTGGTTCCAGTCTAACGTCCATCGGTTTGACACGTATGAAACTTTCAGACGAGTGTTCTTGAATCACTATCATTCTGATGGTTACACGTGTGCGAAGTTGACGCGACTCAGGACTATTCCCTTCAATCCAAAATCGGACTTGGGAGTTGAACAACCCTGTGATCAGTGAAGCCCAGATTTGCAATTCATTGATTCCGCTTTTACCTGTAGAGCTTCAGAGACAGTTGGTGACTGTCAAAAATATGACTTTCCCGGACATGTTAGAAGCCATTCGTAGACTGGAACTCATACATGATACAATAGAGTTGAAGAAAACGTCTACAAAACCCAGGATGGAGGGTACCTCATGGAGGAGAAGACCCGAGGTAAAGCTGCTGGCATGAACGTGGTGAACTTGAAGGAGGAAGCGACTACCATATCTCTTCGGAGGTCTGCAACCAGACCGAATCCCCGAGGAGGGAAAAGGACGATGGCAGTACAGAAGATTCCGGAGACCTCTATACAGGGGGCGTGGTGGACGTTTCTATAATGATTATTATAGAGGATCCAAGGATTGTCCTCACGCAGATCGACGTGACGTTCCACGTTCGGTTAACAATAAAGAAGATTACATATCGCACGACGCCGAATATTCTCGAACCATACGTGATGACTGAGAGAGGGGAGATCACCAGGGAAATTTAGATCAAGCTCATCCGACGACTCCAAAAAACTAGGTATGACGCATTCCTCGAGGATCGGAGGAAGGAGCGATGAAGATGAGACCCTTGAAGCTCTAAAACTCTTGACCATGTATAATTCCGACAACGAAGATGGAGAAACTCTTCAAGGTTGTGAACCCGAATACCGAAGTGTTAATCAGGATATCAAGAGGGTGAATTCCGTCCATATTGACGTGAATAGTTAGGAAATCGAACCAGGTTGTTCGTCCAGTCAATATGAGGTACACAACCTGTGGGCCGCGAGCGACCGTTTCTCTTCAGAGTCCCGGAACTAGTAGCTCACCATCGCCTGTCTTCCAAACCTGTGCGCCGCGGTCGACCATATCTCCTCGGAGGTCTGGAACCAGTAGCTCATTTCCCCCTACCTACAACCTGTGGGCAGCAAGCTAACTGTTTCTCTTCGGCGGAACGGAACCAGTAGCTCGTCATCTCCAATTCTCAACCTGTGGGCCGAGGGTGACTGTTTCTCTTCGGAGGACCGGGACCAATATCTCATATATTATTTCCTTTCACTACTTCTTGTCTCTCAGAGCCGTGCTTGCCCTCTGTGTTGCTGAGGTTAACAGCCGAACAGGACTGTTGCAACGTTAGTGGTAATAAAATTCAGCTTTACACCATATTACTGCCAGAGTTTGGAAACTTCTATGGGACCATGATGTATGTAAAAGAGGATGTAAATGTTATATTGCAAAGGAAGTTTTGATTGTAACTGTAATTATACTAGCGGAAAAACCAGACATGTGTTAGAACTAGTAAATAGATACAAGCTTACTTATGTCATAAAATCCCTGTCGAGGATTAGCCATTGATTCCACGTATCTACAATTTTCGTAACCTAAAATTGTTGTTAACAAATTATTGAGAGGAAAAAAAATTGGCGGACTTTCTAGTCAAAACTGCGTAAACTTAAAGGCCAATTCACCCGCTACTTGTTAGGAAATTTCAACTGGAAAGTCCGTCAATTTCTTTGCTTTCAATAATAGACAACAACAACTTTATGCCATTGTATTTCAGGCTATTTTAGTAATTAAATACTTCATCCCACCTTGATGCTATAGTATGTTAAGCTCTTAAAATGTACAAATATCCAACCAAGCGGATACAACTCAGTTGGTAGAGCGTTGGCCTTGCATTTGGAAGGTGCTGGGTTGAATCCTGAACTTTTCCTTAGTCTCACCAGTCGAATAATGACTTCTACTTAGACCATGGGCGACTTCTTTCCGCATTATTTCCTTTGTCCTACTCCGGTCAGAGCTAGAAATGTCTAAAGGTCATCAATAAATTCAATTCAATCCACAAATATTCATGTCCCAGTCAAGATTAGAATCCAGAACCTTGGGGGCGCTGGTCTAACGCATCAGACCAAACAACTGCTAAGCAAGTAATGTAGAAAGGCACTGGAAATAACAAAGACAGAGAGAAGGAAGTGGTCAGGACACTATTACACAGAAATGGTATATTGAAAGGTGCCGTTCTTCAACAGTACTTAAAGAGAAAGTTACATAATTCGATAAAATAAATATAAATTTGGAAATTTTACTTTGTTTATCCTTTACAGCGAATTAAGGTTACAGAGACCGTTACATCTTAATCATTACTGCATACATACGGAAGGTAGAATCAAGGACTTCTATTGAATGTACCATTCCGACATTGGCTTAGTGGAGTTTAGAAAAAAAACTTCTAAAAACTTATTCAGGACGTTACCGGGACTCGAGCCAATATCCCATGCTTATTTGAAGCCAGTCACCGTAATTACTTCACAATGAAGACTGGGTATAAACCACAATAGTTAAAAAGACAAGCTTTTGAGATGTTGAATACATATATAAAGGACCCAGAGTTCGATCCTCAGTGCAGACACTTGCTCCTGAGTTTTCTATTGCCTGTAGTCATTAGGGCATCCATCCGATGGGCAGCATTCTTTCCGTGTGATGGACAGCAGTGGTAAACCACCATCGGTTCGTTAACCTTCCGGGTCATAGACCCATCTGTGGGCAGAACTTCCATGTTTATCGCATATGAGGAAATAACTATGTCACAATATTCCACATTTTAGTGTAAATGTTTGAAAGTAAAAAGAAAACAATAGCGAAAAGAGGAGTTTGTTTCGCTTTCCAATCGAGTTTTCTTTTTACAATATTCCTGACCTTTTCGTCAAAGTGCAGGAAGAGGGGCAAAAGTGAAGAGGAAGATTTTAGTATTTTATGTTACGTAAGAGAAACGCTTTCATAAAAGATGCAACCGGTAAATGTTATTAAAATAAGAAACCCTTCACATATGACAAGTTGGATATGCACCTCGTATCTTTCATACGCTACAAAATTATAGACAAAATGCAAATAAATGCACTTCGACCTTATATGTCTTCTATTGAGTATGACAGGTGATTTCATAACTTTCTTATTCCTGGTTTAAAAGAGGGAGTGTTTTAATATATTTAATTTCTAAAGCTAAAACTAAAAAACAAAAAATAACTTTTCCTTCAATTTTTATCAGTATCCTTATCGTAAACAATATTTCCTAAAAGCGTAACGTTATCATTGAGAGCATTTAAGCCATGTTAAAATTAGTACTGAAAATTTTAATTTGACTTTTATCGACTACAGGATGAACAAAATGTATAATGTTGACAACCAGATTTCAGTTTATTTTTCAAACTCAGGTTTTGGTTTCCGTTAAAAACTTGGTTTCTTGTTTTCTCCCTTCAAACAGAAGAAAACAATGTAGCAGAAGTATGTATATTAAATGAAATAAGGAGAAAAATAAATTATTGTACATTTTTCTGGTGTACCCCACGGAAGGGTTCTCGGGCCTTTAATATTCACTTTTTTGTTGAGGATGTTATAATTTTACTCTTCAAGCTCTGAGCCTAATTTGTTCTTTCAAATAATTTGATATTTTCAAATGTATCCATTCTATTATAGATCTCTCTCATCTCCAACATATGGTGGACTGATAATCATAATCGTGTAAGTCACTAATCCTGAAAATTTGAGTTATAGAACAAAATGAATATGATTAAATATTAGGAAATGCTTCTGATTAAATGTACATATCTTGATATTTTCATCTTGAAGCGTAGAAAGTGATAAATTGTGTACATTATTTCGGTTTAAACTTGTAATATTTAATAATCTATTTTCTTTAACAAGTTTTTTTACGTTTATGATAATTACGATTGACTTACATCACTATAATACTCAGACCACAAGTATAAAATGATATCCTTCAAGAACCTAAGTGTTATTAATCTGAGACTATAACTTTTCAATAACCAGGATTGTTATGCACGCCTGAGGTATGCTCTAAATTTGCTCTAGATTACATATATATTAACTATCTTTTTCAATGCATTTGTCTCAACAAAAATGAAACACTCTTCTCGTATTTAGTCTATGGTCAGTTCAGCAGAACTTTCTTTACTAAAATGTGTTTCAAACTCCTCCCTTTGTTTGATATGGATAGGTTAGGTCTTTGGGTTGAATAGCTAAACTACAGCCATATTTTGTATTATGTTTGTACTACGTGGAAACGAAAGGCTATAACTTATGTTAAACTCAATGTAAAGTAACTGGATTGTAACTAACTTATCTGCGTGTAACTGAATTTAAACTAACTTATTTGCATGTAAAGTAAATACATGAAACTAACCTATTGGAGTCTAACCAAAGCCTACCTAACAAAGTAATGTATTCCAACTTGTACTAACCTAATCCAACATTCTACGCTCAAGGGAAATGTATATTGTGTGTTTAACTATCTAATCTATTTAGGAACCAATCAAACTTGTCTGCACTTACACGTTTTGCACACAATGCAGTTGGACTGCATTGATATTGTTATTCCCGATCATGTAAAAGCAGTCGAATATCATGTGATGTTTTTATTATGATTTATATTTATCGAGATGGAATTTAGATGGAAGGGATTTTATATGGTAATTCTATGAAGATTAACATGACCGAAAATTATTATTTTTTGAATGGAAATAAGTATTTCAGGGCATCCTAACATTGTTTGTGTAATGTATCTACATGAAAGACAACATATGTAATTATTTTGATTTATCGTTTAAAGTTGACTCGTTAAGCGACTAAGCTATCTATATATTATAATCTGGTACGTAAAATGTCAAGTCGAGTACACTATATGTTCTCTACTATAATATTCTCCTATGGTGTTTATTTATTTATTTACGTCTTGTTTTACATGGCGAAGTTAAGGCCCTTACGGCCTTTTCTACCATGAATACAAAGAGAGTAATTAACAGTTTCGGCAAACACTACTATAAGATGGAAGAGATTTATAATACAACGAAATTCATAAATGTAAACAAAATAAAGCAAAAACTAAAAGAGAGGAAACAAAACAAAAACTTATCTACTCTACAGATTTTAGATAATCTAAAGTTCACTAACCACATACACACACACATACACGAAAAATATAGGTATAAATGCAATGCCATGAGCACCATGAGAATTTATATAACTAACATTATCGACCTACAATTAAATTTACGTTGACAGCTAAAGGGATACTAGTATTTATTTGATAGAAATTGACGATTTGAGATATTCAAACATATCTTAGTTGTGTTGCTATAAGAGGTAACTGTAAAGCATAGATTTAAAACTTGTTAATGAAGTTGAGTCTCTCATGGAAATTGGCAGTCCGTTCCACTTACGGGATACAGAAACTGTATAGGACGTCGAATAAAAGGATGAGTTATGGTCAGGGCTGGAATGGTAACATTTGTTTTGGGTACACGCTGCTCAATAAAACTCCGGATTTGAAAACATATTCCATTAGATTTATGCACTGAGGTGGGTACACGCTGGGATTTAAAATATTAAGTGGGTACACGGTGTGTACCCGCGTATACCCTCCATTCCACCCCTGGTTATGGTGAGGAATAGAAAGTAATAGGTTTGCGCGAGACCTAGTGTCACGCTTGTGATGATCGCTTAGGAACGAACTTAAAACGTTGCAAAAGATAGGAAGGTTGCCGACCGCGTAGAATTTTAAATAGAAGCACTAAAGAATGCCACTCCAGTCGTTGTGAGACTTTCAACCATTGCAGCCTGTTGAAATAAGATGTTAGATGATCATAATGTTTAAGATTAAATATAAAACGCACTGAAGCAGCTATGCTGTGAATAAAGGTTTCGTTTAAATGCCTCGTTTTTGTTATCGACTACGATTTGTAGCCCACTTGAGGAAACTCCGTTTTCCTCTAGATAATGGAAATAAAGGACGTCGTACGTTGATATGATGTGATTTGGTCTTTTTTACTCCTTCGAGACTCTTCTTATCTTGTTTCCCAGGGTAGGTTCATACACGTTGTATGAGGAAGCGCGTCATCTAAGTTCTAACTAATCAATATGTCAGCTTTGATGTACTTATCTGTAGCTGAAGCTAAATTTGATTTTTATATAATCCTTTGCCTCGAGGAAAACGGAGTTTTCTCAAGTGGGCTACAAATCGTAGTCGATAACAAAAACGAGGCATTTA
>JAGDQP010027257.1:9701-25158 GCA_022664845.1 Lepisma saccharinum
TTTGTGCTCAAACGCACAACAAAATATTTAAAAAATAATGTGGCGATACTGGCACCCGCTACTGAAATTCTGACGGTTCAGTAATGCGCGAATACAAACTTACCCAGTTTACCCAGGCTTCGAGAGTCATTATGGGACAGGTTCCAAAAGAGGACCCCAACAATTAAGCTAGTGGTGGCCTTTCTCACAACCTTATACCTACACACACACACTGTTTGAAGTAATTCCAGGCTCATAAAACTACTAAATGATCGGATTCCAGAAATCAAATATAATGAATAGATTTTTCTGATTATTTTAATTAACTTGAGAAAAAACCCAAAGGCATAACAACAATTCTGGACTGAATACATACATGTTATAACGTAGATCATCTACTCCCATACAAGAAATAAACGACTAACAAAGTAAATGTACGCTCAGATATCATTAATTGAATGACTAACAATAGGTAATACTGTAGTATTGGCCTGGCAGTTCTTATACATACGCACATACACTGATGCATAGCATTTTGCCTACTACTAAGTGGTATAATGCTACAAAACGAAGGAAACGCAACGTTCTTATTTTTAAGTCTGTAATGGCCTTGGAGTACGAACTGGAGTTCAAATTCAATAATCAAACCTACCCTATCGTATCGCAGATCTATCTGATAAACAAATCTAATTACCGAAGTAGATCTTCAAATTCAATATCAAAATTAGCAAAGAATCGATTCGCTGAAAAAGAATCGCAAGCAAGTGTTAGGTACCACACAGCTAGGTATAGCATTCGCCTGGTATTCTAACTAAATCTTGCTAATCGAAATTCGTAATGGCCTTATAATAAATTCCACTTCACGTGTCTGTATGGAAATTAATAAAATACCGGAACAATTGGCACTTATTTTCAAACAAGAAAGTTATCAAACTAGCAAGAACAAACCTGAAATAATCCAAGTTCTGAACCCTTACCAACATGGCGTCCCATCTTGGCAAACACGTAAGCACATGTTTCAGAACTGAAGAATAGAGAAAATGTAGAACACATCTAAGATCTGAACTATAATTTCGTACTGCCAATCCGTTTCCGTTGATAAATTCCCCAATAAATCGGATCTCAGTAATACTGATAGCAAATATCAACTGAATATTAATTAGCAAATATCGATTCAGATAATCCTGGCACATATAGCAATGGCTGCTAATGAATCGGTTAAATATACGACTCGGCTTTAACTCAATACCCATGTACAAATATACACTTCGTCCCCATCACAATTACACATTCGTCCCGTGTACAAATACACTTCGTTCCCTGTATTCACACAAATCCAACTGCCGGATTTCTCTGCTCAGGCCGTCTTCTTCAATAAATTTTCAAATCCTCCCACCAGGTGGGGTAACAATCGACTGTAATAAATGCTTAATTCTTTCTTCTCAGAAAAACATTCTTTGAGAGGAGAGTCGAGAAAAATTAAACAGTGAAATGCCGAAATAAAACACAGGCATTACACAATCCATTGGACTTGTAGAATCTATACATTCAAAGATAGAAGTAATGATTAAACAATCATTAGAAGGACAATATCAGAGATTGTGGGATACTCGAATTCAGGAAATTTGTTTTACGTTAATCAACTTTGTGAGGCCAGGTCAAAAATACAGTAGTCATTACTTAGTATACGGATACAATCCCACGAACATAACAGACATTTGTTTTGATACAGACTACGAAACACCAGAAAATGAAATTCGCATTAGTGAGTTGCAAAAGTGTAGGAAGTTGGCAGCAGAGAACCTTTTCCAGAATCACCTTAACCAAAAGAAATACTATGATAAAAAAACACAGGCAGAACACCTATAAAGAAGGACACGCAGTCTTAATCTTTGACCCATCATTTAAGACAGGCGAATCAAAAGCGTTTACCTCACAGTTTAAAGGTCCTGCATACGTTGTTAAGAGGCTACATCCCAATGCTTATCAGATTAAGTTAGAAAGGCGAGTACGTATTTATTGAATGTTTTCTTGTTATTTGATCTGCCCATTAGGCCGGATAGTTGAGACTCTATTATATTAATAGAAAGTTATTTCAGATTTCGTAAAAATAGGCACTTATAGGCACCAACTATACATTGAAATACGAGGCAATGCTTCGAGGAGAAGAGCAACCCAAGAAAAGAAGAAAATATATTCAGGCAGATGAAAGAATTCACCATATTGTACAGAAATTTGAAACTGTTGACACTGTAGAATACTTGCGGGGTTTGCCCCATAATTCCGTCATGGAATGATAATGTCATGATAAATGTAACATAAGACAAAATAAATTATTCAATATGTGTATTAGATTTCACTGTTTACTTCTTGTTTCAGTAAATTTGTTTCCTTTCGAATTATCTCTGTTGCAAATACATAGTAATAAGCAGTAATACAATGTTATGAAGTTATGAATATCCAAAATGCCTATTCCTTTACGTTAGAGATATTATAAAGGTTTTTTTTTCTGCATTATACAAAAATTTACTAGAACTAAACCAAGCATTTCATGCAACTGAGACTTTCAGTGACTATAACGTAACCAAAATTTAGAGTTTTTGAAGATGACCTTTCTGAATTTTTTACTTTAAGTTGTGCAGTTATTTTTTTATGACAAAGTTTTTGTAATATTAGTGCCTATTTTCAAGGCTTTTAGTGCTTAAACATCCGGGTTCTAGTTATGAAATACATTATAACCCATTTAAGTATATTAACCTATTTAGATATACGGCTTTGAGCCCAAACGGCCTTGCGCCCAAACGTCTCGCGCCCAAACGTCTGCGCTCAAACGGCCGCGCCCAAACGTCCTGCTCCGCGTCCAATGATCCTTTCTTTGTCAATCAGTTTGTTATAAGTCGTGTAGATCATTAGAGCATATTTTTATTTTAATAAATTAAACATGTTTTTAAAAATATATAATTATATATACACTTATTTTAGAACAACGCGAAACACTTACCCTTTTCTTTCTGTACCATTATTAGATGTAGGTTAATACTCGTGCTCACACAGGATAATAATATGTGCACACTTTAAAAAAAAAAAGGAACTCACTAAGTAATCATAAGCGACTTCACGAACACACACATACACCATAGTTGCAATGTAACTGATTTCTTTTTCTATATAGTTACAAGGTAATGTGTGCGTCGGTCAAGGTTAAGTTAAAATAAGTAGGTTGCTTTTTTTTTCTCTCTTTTTCATTTCTCACAACGTGAGACATCTGATGCAGCAATATTCAATGTATATCGCTCTTACATATCAGACGTAATTAGTTTTCTTTTATTTTTTTAATATAATAGTAATAATAATAATGTTTAAAAGTGTGACCGAAAAGTAATGGGACTTATTTTCTCATTACAGCACCGCAGAAGAAACAAAATGCTTATACACAATATGATTTTTATCATACTAGCATTTCACGTCAACTTGGTATGGTCTTCGTTGCAACAATACCATGAAGTGATTCTTCTTCATGCCGGTGCGGTCCTTACCAATAAGGGTGTAGCGGTGAATTCATTCACGGACGCATACGTTTCATTACGCACGAACTTAAATTTAGAAGCTTGGCACCCTTGAAAAGAAACTTGTGTAGAATGGTCAGAAATTCGTAAGGTCACTAAGGACAGCAAAAAGAATTATTTTCGTGACATTGAAGACATTATACCGTGTCACTTCAAAATCTCTCCATCTCAAACTATATCCTGTATTAATAACACCCGACAAGCACGAGGCATTGTTTCTTGGCTATTAGGTATTGGTAGTATTGGATTTTTCATTGCAAATATGTTTGAACAACGAAAATTAGCATCATCCGTACAACTTCTCAAAGATCATGAAAATTTGCTAACCAAAGAAATAAATACAATGAAAGATGAATTACACTCTGAAATCAAAATTGTTAAAGATATTGCTATTCAGGTAAATAATGCCTTCGTAGGCTTCCAGACTAAAATCCTACAGTCCTTTTGCCACTGGGCGCAAGAGACAAGGAAGCTCAGCGCCATTTACGCACACCATTTGGCAAAAAGCGAGATAAAAGATTTCGTAGTAGATGTATTAATGAACAAACTTACCACCCGTGTTTTTGCAGAGTCACAAGCACTTAAATTGGTTTTTGAACATATCCTTTTGAGGGACACTATTTTCAAACATGATTTGGGCTACATGTTCTACACGGTAGCTAAACCCTTTCTTATTTCTTTTAACTTTTATACTAAAAACATAGACGTTTTAATACAGATTCCATTAATTCAAACGTCTACTGCAGCAAATTTATTAGAAGTATTTAATATAGGCTTTTTGTATGACAAGACACACGCCACTATCTCACTACCGAAATTTTTCTATCTTTCAGGCAATGAATATCACGAAATTGACGAAAAATCCTGCACTTTTGAGAGCTTCATGTATGTTTGTAGACCACTCTTTTCGGGCGTCACAAGAAGCTCAATGCCTTAGAGAAATCTGCAATAATAGTACATTTAAATCATGTAATATTGCCACCACTGATCGCGATTGGCTTTAGCACAGAAATAATAAAAGAGAAGTTTGGTTCAAAATCACCAAAGCCCAACCACACCTAGCTATCTGAATAAAATCACTCCGGGATTTGGTCCATATTTTGTGATAAATTGTGAACACTATCCCATATTTTGTGCAAGCACAGTTTAGCCCAGAAATCGTAAAAAAAAAAAAAATGGTTGGGCCAACTTTACGCAGGTCCAACCACAATAGGCTATCGGAGTGAAAACGGCTCAAGGTTTTTGTGCATATTTCATGTAAATTTGAGCAAACTATCTCATTTTTGTGCACGCTCCCTTTAACCCAGAAATCGAAAAAATAGGGTTCGCCTTAGCCCAGAAATAAGAAAAAGGTGTTTTGTCCAACATCACCGTGGCTCAGCCACATCAAGCTATGGAATAAAAATCACTCAAGGATTTATTGCATATTTTATTCTAATTTGTGCGCAATATCCAATATTTTGTACACGCTTAGTTTAACCCAGAAATGGAGAAAAATTGGTGGTATGTTTAGCCCAGAAAACGAAAACAATGTGTTTGGACCAACTTCACGCTCTTCCAACCACAACAAACTATCGGAAGAAATACCACTCCCGGATTTTTTGCACATTTTGTACTAATTTGTGTTCACCCTCCCATATTTTGTGCACGCTCGTTTTAGCCCAGAAATATAAAAAAAATAAGTTTGGGTTTAGCCGAGACATAAAAAAAACAATGCTGTTAGTTTAACATTACCCTGGCCCAACCACACCAAGCTATTGGAACAAAATCCACTCCAGGATTTATTGCATATTTTATTCTAATTTGTGCGCAATATCCAATATTTTGTACACGCTCAGTTTAGCCAAGAAATCGAAAACATCTGGTTGGGTTTAGCGCAGAAATAAAAAACAATGTGGTTGGTTCAACATCAAGCTGGCCCAACCTCAAGAAGCTCTGGTAATAGAAACCACACTTGGATTTAGTGCATATTTTGTGATAATTTGTGCACACTATCTCATATTTTGTGGACGCTAGGTTTAGCACTGAAATCGAATGCAATCTCGTTGAGCCAACTTTACGCTAGCCCAACCGCAACAAACCATTGGAATAAAAATATCTCAGAAATCGAAAACAATGTGGTTGGACCAACTTCTCCCTGTTCCAACCACAACAAGGTTTCGGAAAAAATGCCGCTACAACTTTTTTTTGCAAATTTTATGCTAATTTTTGACAACTTCCTAATTTCTATTTACGATGGATTTAGCGTAGATATCGAAAGTAGAAGCTGAAATAAGAAAACATTTGGATGTGCTACTTTAGAGATCATTAATTAAATTATACTTAAGCATATTTTCCAATCATTGGTCAGAGAAGTTCTGGTAGAATATTCTGTAATTCCTTACTTACATCCCAAATTAATAAATGTACATTACAATATCGTTTCATGTTCTATGTTTTCTAGTATGCATACCATGTGATTTTATGTATAAAAATGTAAGAAGAGCTTCAATTGTTTGATTTTCTCAAACATATACTAAATATATTAATCAAAATGCACCAAAGGCATTGTTCCTTTTGACCTAATATGGGAAATCATCCTAACTTTTATAAAAGAGTAAATTTGAAAGTAGAATTGTTTTATCTTTTCGAATATATGACAAATACAAGGTAATCAAAAACGTTTTTGGCGTTCTAGAGCAGAGATAAACAAAGAGCAATATAGTGGATGGTACGTAACTTTAGGTTTCGAAGTAAGCTCCATCAGCACACAACACCTTTTGCCAACGTTCCTGCAGCTGCACAATATACTGGTGATAAAAAATCGGCGGTCTTCGAGGCAAAGCAGTCCGTGAGTGCGTTCCACAAGTCTCCCTCATTTTCGAAGGATCTCCCACGGAGGTGGTTGTCGAGGGAATATGAAACAGGTGGTAATCTGTTGGCGCAAGGTCCGATGAATATCGCACATGGCACAACTCTCGCAGCCAAGTTGCTGAAGGATATAACGGGTCCTCTTTGCCAAATGTGGCTTGGCATCGACGTGGAGGAACAGCACACTTGCACGGTGCATCCTTTGCAACTTCTGTGAGTAGAGGTCAGCAGTGATGGTCTGACCAGATGGAAGGAGCTCGTAATGCACCACTTGGCGACAAGTCCACCATATAGAGAACATAAAATTTCGTGGGTGCAGAGGTGGTCTTGAAGAGTGAGGAACAGGGTCACGTGGCGACAATCAATGTCTGGTACGCTTAGAAGTGTCATAGAGGACCCATCTTTCGTCACCAGTGAGCAAGCGACCAAATATGGGTGTGTTCAGGTGCCGAGAGAGCAAGGACAAACAGGCTGTCTGTCACTCGTTGTTCCTTGTTGGCTGCCGACAATGTGTGGGGTACCAACTTGCTTAATCTGTATAACTTCCTTCTCTATGCAGGTGTAGTCTGACTAGTTCAGCGGAAACATAGAACCTTTCTGCAAATTCATCACACGTTAGACCACTGTCCTCCTCGATGGCTGCTTCCAGGGCCTCGTCATCCAACACATGTGGTCGTCCACTGTGAGGTTCATCAGCACATCTCACGAACCGAATTTCTGGAATCAATGCCTGGCGGTAGGTTCGTTCACTGCATTCTCACCAAATGTCTGACATATGCGGCGACTTGATGTGAGAGCTGACAGGCCCACTTTAAAGTCATACAACAAACACACGCGAACAAGCTGCTTCGATACCTCCATTTCTCTTTTACACTGGACGAGCTATGATTGCTGTGTGTGAGCACCGTTCCTGTATTACTGAAGGTGGATGGTCAGACTAACTCCCGATCGCTTGGCAAGCACGTGCGTCATTTCGTTTCCTCTCTGTGACCGCATGATTAATGGGACGTCAAAAATGGGGAAAACTTTTTTGGTTACCTTGTATAAGGTACCTTTTAGACGGAGGGACTATGCGAGCACCACCACGTCGTCTCACAACCTAAATAGAAAATTGCATATGCAGTTCAGACGATATGCCTAAAATTGTGCATTTCTTATGTAAGAGAATGATATTCAGCAATCTTCTATTTTAAGATTTTAGGCGTCTTTGAGATGGTTTCCAAACTCCATGCTGCTAAATGGCCGCCATAATATATTTTTTTTACCTGTAATTGGAGAACTAGCCGTTCGATTTCTTTCATTCCTTTGCTAAATTATTTGGTTTAGAAGCATAAACCTCTGTAATTCGTTGTTTTTGCCCAAATAGTTATTTTAAGCGTTGTAGGCATGGGCGTAATGATTTTCCAGCCGCGTTTTAGAAAATGAGGGCCGAAACCAGTTTTCTATCGTTTCCGATTGTCATATTGAAAATGAGCAATTGGAAGTTACCTGTCCACTGATAAACTTAACACACGATGATACGATACTGATAAGCCAAGGTGAAATAGAAAGTAAACCATTTTCTTTTAACGGGTTTTTCAGTAAATATAACGGCCTAAAGTAATGGAAATGGTTTCCTTTGGGCTCGAGAATGTCTACGTGATACAAATGTACAGTTTTGATCCTTATAAGTATTAAATGCTATCAGATGTGCTATGTGATACTTAGTTCTGATGTAGTTATTTTAGAATATAAATAGGCCTCGTATTTAAACTTCTGGAAAAATACACACATCAGTGAAAGAAAGCCAGGAAATTCTATTGAAATAAGTGAACATTTAATCTTAAATATTTATAATATAAAGCTTAAAAGTTAAATAATATTAAATATTAAATCTACAAGAAATATAAAATGTTCTGCATAATAAGCCTTTTAGGTTTTCTGGTTAATGATTTTAGCCAAAAATTTGTTTTAACCTTTTCTGTGGGCAATTAAATGATATACAATTTACGATATAATAATAGGACATTTTACATTAAAATAGTTATAGCCAAAAGACTGATTTTGGCTGCTATTTTCCAACATAGGGTTCAGAGAGCGTGCTGCTACCGCTGAAGACACATAAAATAATTAATTCGTTATAATTTGCATTTAGAGACTTAAATTATGAACAGTTAAAAACGAAAATTAGAGTAGGGTTATTTAGTCAATATGTATAGTTTCATATCTTTATAGGACCATTTACTCAGTGTGAATGCCGCCAATACATACAACGTCTAAAATAATATGTGAGATATAATTTATATTTGGGGAATTAAATTATGAGAGACTTAAGAAAAAGAAAATTAATCTAGGATTACTCAGTTAAAAGTTATAACAAAAGCAACATAATTTTTGAGGCCATATTCCAATATGGCGTCTCAGTTTGCACCTTTCTAATGCTTACAACACTTAAAGTAATTAGTTTGTTATAATATATTTTAATACCAAATTCAATGCTTTCACATTACCTACATGTATCTCGGAGGTAAACGGCACTACCACTTTCTTGTTAAACTCGTGCTGAGAAATTAGTTTTGTAGATTTGAGCACGATCTTCCTGGAAGTATAGAGAGAAATGTCATTGTTTGTTTTCTAGTAGAGTTGGCAAATTATATTATAACACTATGTCGCAAAAAATGTGAAAGAGCGTGCTCAATTCTACAGAACTATCCACCGAGATCGAGTTTTCCAAAAAATGACATACAGTGTGCATTTGAGGACAAATTCACGTAAGCTGGGAAAAAGTCACAGACAATAGAGATAGAGCATTTATTTTCTTTTAACTTTCGGCCATTGCATCTACAACAGCTACCCTGAGAACCGCAACGATGTTGTGTTGATGCCTCTAAGAGTTCCTCTCAACCACACCCCATATATAATAGTCCATTGGGTTAATGTCTGGGGAGATGGGGGTCCACATGTTGGAAGTGATATGGTTATGAAAATTTTCGGCCATCCATTCTTTAGTTATATGAGCTATGTGGGATGGTGCTAGGTCTTGCTAGAAAACGTACGACCTCCCACTTGCTACAGCGTAATCCAGAGCTTCAGAACCATGTTCAACACTTCGGTGTAATCAACGGCATTGAATCTGGCACTTTGAAGGAAGAAATGTGGAAACATCACGCCACCTTCACTGTTCACAACCATCGCTGAGCCTGCAAATTTGGTGTGCATGACGGTTGAAACCTCCTTGCGGCTTTTACTAAGCCACCGATTATTTTTGCCGTTCGTCTTCTTAAAAATGAGATTGGAACCTAACATTGAAAACCTTTTGCAAAATTCAAGGCATATTTTAGTTTCTCAAATATCATGTTCATACTTACTAGGCAATTCGCCATTATAAACATTGATTGGCGTTTATTTTAAAGATATTCACTTAACAAGGATAAATTTCCTTAGAGTGCGATTGATTCAAAAGCACAGCTTATATACTGAATGATTTGTAAGATTATAATTTTGAAATAAATAGTTTCTAATTCATTATTGTGCTAGTTTGAAAACTGGCACAAAATCTCGGAGTTGCTGTTATTCCGATTGCCTATTGTGATTACGCCAACCTGAAGTTAGTGCAACAACAATGATTTCCTTTTCTGGGCTAAACATAGTGTGCACAAATTAGCACAAAATATGTACTAAATCCTGGAGTGGTTTTATTCCAATAGCTTGATGTGGTTGGGACAGCGTGAAACTGCCCCAACCATATTTTTTTTTATTTTTGTACTAAGCCGAGCTTGCACAAAATATGGGATAGTGTGCACAAATTACCATGAAATATGCTCAAAATCCTTGAATCGTTTTAATTGCGATAGCCTGTTGTGGTTGGGCAAGCGTAAAGTTGGCCCAACATCATTGTTTTTAATTTCTGGGCTAAATGTGCTACCATTTTTTTTCTATTTCTTGGCTAAACAGAGCGTGCACAAAATATGGGATAGTACCCACAAATTACCACAAACTGTGCGTTAAATCCTGGTGTGGCTTCTATTCCGATAGCTTGTTGTAGTTGGGACAGCGTGAAACTGGCCAACTACATTGGTTTCGATTTCTGGGCAAAACTGAGCTTGCAGAAAATATGAGGTAGAGTGCACAAATTAGCACAAAATATGCACTAAATCCCGGAGTGGTTTCATTCCGATAGCTAGGTGTGGTTGTGCCGTGGTGATTTTGAACCAAACTTATTTTTTTTTCTGGGCTAAAGCCAATTCTATATTTCGATTACCGGGTTAAACCGAGCGTGCACAAACTCCTGGAGCGGTTTTTATTCCGATAGCTTGATGTGGTTGGGCCAGCGTGAAGTTGGCCCAACCACATTGTTTTCGATTTCTGTGCTAAACCGAGCGTGCGCAAAATATGGAATAGTGTGCACCAGGGAGAGAAAGACTCAAGGGTGGGCCAGATGCTTGTGCTAAAACTTGTCAGCGCCGCGCACTATCATCCACGGGCTAGAGCGGGCTGCTTCTCGCTTTCACTTACATTCACGATCAGAGATTTTTTCGCTATGTTTTCTCCCCTTATTTGTAATAAATGAAGACATATGGATTATTAGTAAGTTTCATACTCAAGTTAAAGTCTATTGCTTATCCTCGCTCGAGTCCCCCCATTTTTAAATTTTTCAAAATATTTCAAAAACTAAGAGTACTATCAAAAATATAAATTCATAGCGCACTAGAACGTACAAATTACTATGAAATGCAATGGACAGCGATCTCCAAATCTTGTCGATTGATAAGTGCTCAGATTTCAATTAAATAATGACGTCATAATATTTGAAAACGGTTCACTCGTCAATGGACACGATCTCGAAATCGCTGTCCATTGCATTCCATAGTAATTCGTAAGTTCTAGTGCGTTATGAATTTACATATTTGATAATACGTACTCTTAGTTCTTGAAATATTTTGAAAAATGTTGAAAATGGGAGGGTTGGAGCGAGAAGCCCTCTTAACAGCTTGCTTAATTGTAAATACGTAAAAAATATTTGGATATTTTTCTACAAACTTACATTAAATAGATTAAAATGTTAAGAAAGAATGAAACTAAAGAAAAGAGGAGAAGAAAGGAAAGAAATGTAGAAGAGTTAAAGCAGAATAGAGAATAATAAAAATCGGTAGAGGAAAGAGAGAACTATGATCGATTACTTTTTGATGAAGTACAAAAGTATTTTCTTACCTGTTTCATTTGTTTGAATCCGACTTCAGATTCTCTTCTTATTAATTAAACGCTAAAATCACTGTTACGTTTCTCGAAAACTCACGACAAAAGGAAAATGTAGCACTATAACAGCAGTTGTTCATGAAAAACCTTTTTTCAGATCCTCTTTTAATTAATGATTATAAGACCTTTGTTACTTTTTTTTAATTCACGTAAACCAAAAAATAGCATATACCAACGTTTAAAATAACTCTCTTCCGATTCTTTTCTTTTTTTAAAAAAACTATAAACAGGGCCTTAAATTATTCGGAAAATGAGCACTGTGAGAATTATGGAGGTATAAAAGCTGTTGTAATAGAAAAAAATCCTTTCGGTAGGCCTACAGGCTGAGGTAGATTTCGAAGTGTTTTTGATTGAATTTATTGGGGTACACTGTAAAAAGTGGAAACACGAAATGGATGAAAGTTACTCCGTTTTATGGAGAAACAAAAGTCGAAAATTAGCGTTTTGTTGTATTTACTCTTAAATGTGGATATTCCAGGTGTGTAAATATGAAACCGGAATTTATGTACAGAAAAGACACAGTGATTGGATGACAATGCTAAGAACTATTTTATTCGAGGTATTGGCCATCGCTAGCGATACATTTCTGCCATCGTTCCGGCAATTTGTGGATACCAGACCAAAAAACTGTGCCTCTTGTGCTGCAAACCAGTCATCAAGCCATTTTCGTACATTTTCGTAAGATGTGAAGCGCTGGTCAGGAAGTGCGTATCCCATGGATACGAATAAATGAAAATCGGAAGGCGCCAAGTCTGGTGAGTAAGCCGCATGCGGAAGGATTCCGCATGCCCAGACAAACGTCGCAATCGTTTCCTTGATCGGTTTTGTTGTGTGGGAGGGTGCATTATCGTGAAGCAAAATCACTTTATGTTGTCTTTGGTCATATTCTGGTCGTTTTTCACGCAAAGCTTGATGCAGATCTATCATTTGTTGTCGGTAACGTTGGGTATTAACGGTTTCGCCAGGTTTTAGCAGTTCATAATAGATCACTTTCTTCTGATTCCACCAAACACAAAGCATTGTCTTCCGTCCATAGCGATTTGGTCCTGCAGTCGATGTCGCCTGGAGTTACCCATGAACTTTTACGCTTAGGGTTCTCGAAATAGATCCACTTTCCGTCACCAGTCACAATTCGATGGAGAAATGATTTCCTTTTGTACCCGGCGAACACAATTCCGCAAGTGTCTTTTCGGTTCTCCTGCTGTCGTTTAGTCAATGCATGTGGAACCCATTTTTCCACCTTCTGAATCTTGCCCATAGCTTTTAAACGTATGGAAACTGCTTCTCGTGTCACATTTAATTGATCCGCGAGTTGTTGTTGCGTTTGAGCGTCATCCTCATCCAACAAAGCTTGCAATTCGCTGTCTGCAAACTTTTTCTGTGGTCTTCCACGTTCTTCGTTTCTCACGTCAAAATCGAAACTTTTAAATTGTTTAAACCACGCATAGCACTGTGACTTACCAAGAGCATGATCACCGTAAGCTTCGACAAGCATTTTTTTTTTATTTTCGGGGCCCGCCTTACCACCCCTGTCTCTTTGCATGCTTTGCACAAGTTAAGTCATGCATTTTCTGGGTCGTCCAGCACGTACGTCTTAGTACTTCTTAGCTTGGGGCAGGTTTGTCCCTAGAGATTGTTGGATTGCCGGAATTCCGGCATTCCAAGGATCTCCTGCGTTCCACCTGTTCAAGACAGTTGGTGTTGCAGGACGTACTTTTGAACAGGCGTCCAGACTGTTCTCCTGGTCTATGTTCCTAGTTGTTAGAACATTTGCATGGGGGATCACTACCTACTATGATATGCTTTATTTTATAGAAAAACACATACCATACACATAAGACGACACAGGGCAAATACAGGACAACACAACACATAGCTTGAGCAGGGCTTCTTCTTTTCAGCATCTCCCTGGAACGAGATTAAGAAAGGTTATTTGCTGGTTCCTTGGAGGTGGGTTCTTCATTCTGGATTACAGTTGTTGTCTCGTCACAGGGATGGCCGTCCAGTCTCCTCCTTGCTCGATCTCTTCTTGTTGTGTTCCTCTAGATAAGAAGAGAAGCTGATCTTCTTCTTCATGGTTAGTCCTGCATCACTCACTGGTTCTGCAACACTTTTTCCTCTTCTCTTCATTCGTTAGTAGTCGCTATACCACATAAATCCATCACTCATTCACTCATGGGTAGTATATATCATTCAACCGTTGGTTGCGGTTTCCGCAGCTTTCAGTCAGTTTATCGACTTATATTAATTTCCACAATACTCATCCCGGTTTCCTCCACCACTCACGCGCATTTTCACACTGTATATGAGTGTCTCTCACCGGTATTCAGATGTAACAAGACAGTTTTAAACCCATCGAATATTTACCCCCCGGTAAAAATTTCACGGGATATTTTTACCCCCTGTCGGTTTCGGTGAACATAAAAGAAAAATGTTAAATCTTTTACATATAATTACTATGTAAGAGATGCTGCATCTCCACATAGAGTTTGCTCAATGGGGGGTAAAAATTCAACGGTGAAATTTTACCCTCCACGTCGGTTTTCTTTATCTTCAAAGAAATATTCTGTATTTTTTTATTTAATTACTATGTAAGACATGCTGCATCTGCACATATAGTTTGGTCAATAGGGGGGGGGGGAAGTAAAAATTCAACCGTGAAATTTTAACCGCCCACGTCAATTTTCCTTATCTTCAAAGAAACATCCTGTATTTTTTATTTAATTACTATGTAAGAGATGCTGCATCTGCACATATAGCTTGGTCAATGGGGGTAAAATTTCAACCGTGAACTCTTTACACCCCACATCGACTTTCCTTATATTCAAAGAAACATCCTGTATTTTTACACAGAATTACTATGGAAGAGATACGGCATCTCCACATACGGTTTGGTCAACGGGGGGTAAAAATTCAACCGTGAAATTTTTACCCCGCACGTCGGTTTTCCTTATCTTCAAAGAAACATCCTGTATTTTTTCACATAATTACTATGTAAGAGATGCTGCATCTGCACATAGAGTTTGGTCAATGGGGGGTAAAAATTCAACGGTGAAATTTTACCCCCCACTTTGGTTTTCCTTATCTTCAAAGAAACATCCTGTATTTTTTCATATAATTACTATGTAGCAGATGCTGCATTGGCACATATAGTTTGGTCAATGTGAGGGTAAAAATTCAACCGTGAAATGTTCACCCCCCACGGCGGTTTTCCTTATCTTCAAGGCAACATCCTGTATTTTTTTATTTTGTTACTATGTAAGACATGCTGCATCTGTACACATAGTTTGGTCAATAGGGGTAAAAATTAAAGCGTGAAATTTTTACCCCCCACGTCGGTTTTCCTTATCTCCTCAGAAACATCCTGTATTTTTTCACATAATTACTATGTAAGAGATGCTGCATCTGCACATATAGTTTGGTTATTGGGGGGTAAAAATTCAACCGTGAAATTTTTACCCCAAGCGTCGGTTCTCTTTATATTCAAAGAAACATCCTGTATTTTTTTATTTAATTACTATATAAGAGATGCTACATCTGTACATATAGTTTGCTCAGTGGGGGTAAAAATTAAGGCGTGAATTTTTTACCCTCACGTCGGTTTTCCTTATCTTCAAAAACATCCTGTATTTTTTTTATTTAATTACTGTGTAACAGATGCTGCATCTGCACATATAGTTTGATCAATTAAGCCGAGAAATTTTTACCCCCCAAGTCGGTTTTGATTATCTTCAAAGAAACATCCTGTATTTTTTTCATATAATTACTATGTAAGAGATACTGCATCTACACATATAGTTTGGTTTAATGGGGGTAAAAATTAAGCG